>ML824224.1:95960-123075 GCA_009831015.1 Picea engelmannii | reverse complement strand
CAGTAGAGAATGAATAGAAGAATTCTAGGTTGCCAAAAAAGAAGAATGAAGAAAAGAGCAAGAGTTATGCAGAAGTACTCAAAGGAAGGAATCATGGTCAGCCAAAATCTAAGAAAAATGATAAAGATACATCTTCAAGAAGACCCTCTACATTCAAACCACAAAGAATCTTCAATCATGATCAACCAAGGCCAGAATTCAACAGGACTACACCATTCACTCCCAGGTATGTAAATTTATTTTATGGTCATTATTTTTATTGTACTAAGTTTGGACATAAGGTTGTAGATTACATGTCTTATGGAATAAATTCTCAAGAAATAAATTCTTATGTGGCCCCACTTAACATTGAATGTTACAAATTCCAAAACTATGGACACAAAACTTGTGATTGTAGAAGCATGATCGATACTTCCATGAAACATAACACGGATATTAGATATAAGAAAGTATGGATAAGAAAACAGGAAGAACATGTGAACAAACACCAGGTCACATAGATCACAAGATTGTAAATAACACGAGATGAAGACAAATCTACAAATAAAAAGGAAATTGTCAAATACAGAAAGGTGTAGAAATTAAATGAAGGAAAACAAGGACATGTAAATAAGGAATAGGTTCAAGAGATTGTACTTTTAGGAATTGTATTACAATATGAATCCACAAACAGAAAGAAATAAGTTGGAGTTTAGAAATATGTTGGGTCTACCAACGAAGATGATGATGAATCTGCATTCGAGAGGATATTTTTTTTATCCATCCATCTTGGAGACTCCCGACAAATATGTATGTTGAATAGGGGGAGTCTAGATAGGAGCTCTATTAATCAAAGATTTATCTTTTGAGTTGTTTGAAGTATGTTCGATAGCATAAGTACAGAATGACATATTGATTGATTGAGAAAGTAGTGTTCCCACACAGGTGTCAGTTGGAATTTACACAGGGATAAGTATATGGTTGTATTCAGGAAGTGGTATCATCAGTAAAGGTTTTTACATACATGTAGAGTTTGGTATGCAAATATAGAAGATAAATGGACACATTTAATGATCATTTGCAGCCGAGAAGACTTCAAAATAGTACTGTGACATATGGGTCATCATTATGGACAGATGATTAGCGAATTCATAGACAATATGAACCGATATGGATTAGCAACTTTGGATAGATATATGACAGTGGATGGGGGCATGGATTCAAATATTGGGTTCACATATTTTTTCAAAGAGTGGTTCAAAAAATGGCTCAGAGATAAAGGAACACTACCATAATGGATGATAATGATACATGAATATTTGATTGCTTATTCTTGAATTCTTTTCATTTATGTCAGTTTATTACACAAGGAAGCACCAATGGACAAAAAATCAAAAAGGAAGAAGGTATAGGAAGACCTATATTGATCTACACAGCAACATGTAGAGAAGTAAAAGGAAGAGAAACACAAGAAATAAGATAGGTAGAACGATCATTCAGATAATTTTTCATACAGAAAGAGCATAGGGGTGTGATTCTAGAGGGAGTGATGGTCACAAAAAAATCATGAGTGATACCCTTTATCAAAGGCGAAGATATCATTCATATGAAGGGAGAGAGAGTAAAAAAAGGATTAGAAACATAGTAAAATATCAAAGGCATTTAGATAGGTGGAGCAGCCCCAAGGAGATTTCAGTTAGGGGGAGAAGCCCCAAAGGGAGATACCCTTTACCATTGATGTCAAAGGGGGAGAGATAGAAACATTGACGAGGTGTATGAGCATGAATATTTATCATGACCAAGTATTTACATCAATGTTAATGGGGGAGATTGTTGTACAATTGGCTTAGGTCGATGAACAGTTGGTTTGGGTTGTTGATTTTCATTGATTTCGACCCTTGGAGAGTGATATTGTAGATTGATGTCAACCCTTGGAGAATTTTGGTAGTGAATTTCGATAGCACAAGGTATGGGTAAGGGAACCAAGTTTTTTTTAGTTTTAAATGCATGAATATCAATGAATATGTAGGTAAGACTATTCTATATGGATAGTACATGTTATTCCATTTCCGGTGATATGTGGAACATCACATAACTCCTCACGGTTAGATATTTATGGCCATGTAAAGTTGGAGAACCCTCATGAGTTATCTCTCCCAAATACATGCTCTCCAACTCTAAATTCCCTATGTGCCTTTCCTTTTTTAGCATAAATTTTCTACCTATCTTGTGAATTCTTTAGATTCTAGTTTATCTTTACCATCTACTCTTCCATTTCTCTTAGCAATTATGGCCCAATAACGGATCTCTATGTTGAGTTATCCCAACTCTATAGCATGTTGCATTTTCTTCCATGCAAGGATTCAAATGGTATCATCTTGAATGATGCCTAGTACCCATTGGTATAAGAAAACTAAACCAAATGAAGATAGTCTTCCCACTTGGAAGGTTGATCCATTACATACATTCTTCTCATATCTTCAATTATTTGGTTGACCCTCTATGTCTTCCTATCTAATTCTAGATGATATGTTGTGATGAAATTTATATTTTTGCAAATCCTTTAAAAAACCTTTTGAGGGGTCATAAATCCCTTTAACTCAACAACAGGAACCAAACCCGCCACCGAGGCCAATTAGACTCTACAATGTTTAATAGTGGAATTGTTCTCCAGATCTTGTGATCCGTCCAAATAATCGATGGGCTTTACATTTTCTAGTGAAAGCTTCTCCACCACAAGATAAGAGCCGGTATAAACCAACTAAGTAACAAGGTGGGAAAAATGAACTACTGGAGAAGGCTGAGCTTGGGACAACCATTTCACTCTAGCATGTAGAAAAGGATTCTCTACCATAGGCCTAGTACTAATGCATTAACCTACTAGTGTTCCAATTATTGGTTGAGATACAATTTATTATAATCAAATGTTCATGCAATAAACGATGGCAAGAAAAATAGTTTACTTAAATCCAATCATGTATCACATATTAACACAACGATTTACTTTTCATCATTAAAGATAAGAACTATTAAACATTGAATCAGATAACTTATCAACGGTTTCAGAAGTTCTTACTTGTTACAAAATCCATTCATGTGAAAAATAATAAATAGGTCCTCTTCATATCCAATCATACATGCTTTTGATAGAAAACACAAACTCAACTCTGGTCCTAAACAAGAATTCTCAATTAAGGTAGCTCCGAAATAGTTCTTTACAAATCCAAAAAATGAGGATCTTTGCAACAACCATCGACCTTTTTCTAACAGGTCGACCCTCTTATTTATAACATATTATTAACTAAAAATAACTATTAAAAGTGTAGCTAAGTAAAACAAAACTCACCACGTGGTGATTTTTTCTATCAGTCTTCAAAGAGTCATCAAATGATCTCACTTGAGTGGATGAATATTCTCGTACTTCGACCATTTGAAGAAGAGATTCTTGCATGTGTTAGCATATGGTAACCTATGTTTTTCCATTAGGGATAAAAGGATCTCTCTTATCTTTACTGCTTGGGCCTGACACTTGAATATTTCGGCACTTAACTACTGCAACATGGTTCAAGCTTTGATCGGGTGTTCCATGAACCGTTGCACTTGTCCTGACTCCATGTCTACCACCTTTTCTACCTCTGTATCCCATGATGAGTCTTGTTCGACATGTAATTTGACAATGTCGTGCAAGACGAGAAAGTCCTCGGGTGTGCCGAATTTAGGGAGGTCGATGTCTCTCATTGCTTGGTTGATATTGGACTAGCTTTTCTCGCACTCGGCCCATTTTTCTTGGATTTCTTGATGAGGTTCCTGAGCCATTGTTTACCCAATATTCGGTAGATTTATTTATGTGGTTGGTGTTGTTTTCCCTTAGCACCCGGATGTCGTGCTCTTCAGAGCCTCGACCCTATTACACCGCGCTGATATAGTCGATCCTTTCCATGTATTGGTGTGATTTATTGTACCACCTCTCCATATCCTTGTACATTTCTAATGCCATGAGGGTGTCTTCTTGAAGCTCGTCTATCCTTGCAGTGAATAGATGCCATTGATTTATAAATTTGTTGTAGGCCTCCTGGAATTCGCTTCTCAAGAACAACGCGGCTTGTATGGTGTCCTGGTAATATTTCACCAAGTGGAGAAAATGTTCCAATTCTTTTAGAGTAGTATCCAACTCCTATTCATCCCTTTTCTCTTTGTCCAGGGTGGTATTTATGATTGACATCCTTGCACCTATAATTTTTTATGTCTTGGCATGCTCTATGTTGATCAGTTTTTCCTCCATGGTGTTGAGGATGGAGCAATATAGAGTAATCATCCTCTTATCGGTGGTTCTCTGCATGATAGATTTCCTTTTATGGTCATAGGTGATGGCATGTATGTTAGGAACTTCATCCATAGGTTCAGATATTTCCTGATCTCCCTAGGTGAGCATATTTCCCAAGCTCTTGATGGTGTATATTTGTTCAAGACTGGGTTCTTGAACCTCCTCCATGTGTTCTGAAGGTACGAAATTTGTTTGTTTCTCATATGAAGGTTGAGTATCGATTTAAATTGAAGCATCAGGGGTAGGCTCGATCCTTACTTGATAATCAACCATTGAGATGTTGATTTCCTGTTGTCTTTTTGTTCACCCAACCCTGGCTCGTCTATCGGACTGTCCTTTTGAGTTTCTAGTACCTCGAGTAGTTCAGTGTCTAAGACACTTTTGGCCTCATGTTCATTCTGTGAAGGGCTCTGAATTTGAGCATCGACAGTTGGGGAAGATGCCTTCTCGGTTTCCTTTACCTCTGCGATCTGCACAGGAGTCACTAGGGATACCTCCAGAATTTCTTCATCATCATAGATGTTTATCAATTCACGGAGGGGGTTTGGTGCACTTGTTCTCCCTAATGTTCCTACTATGTTTGGTTGAGCTGAAACATCCCCCTGTGATCCGGCCTATGGCGTTGTAATTCCAAGGCTATCTAACCTGACGATTTCATCAATTTCTATTAGCTCGGGGTTTCTTGGACCTACCCGGCTTTCATCTGGGTTGTCGGTAGGGGCCCCTGTCATTCTTGTTAACACTCTGTAAATTCCTAGAGGTTGTCGGGAGGTAGAAGAAATTTATCAAAGGTAACTTTATCCAACCACTTCGAAACTAGGATCTAGCCCTTCCATCTTTAGAGAGGGATCTCTTTGTAAGATTTAGATATGTTTTAGGTTCCATATATTAGGCTAGTTACATAAATAGGATTGTGTTGTTTTGTTTTATAAAATGGCTGAAGTATTTCTTACGCATCCATTGGGTTATGGGGTCTTTGTTAAGGTTTGAGATCTAAGAACAGATTTTATTAGGTTTCTTCACAGGGTAGGATAATGCCAATGTTGGATCCTTTATAAATTAAAGTGATGGATAGCAGAAATATATGAGATAATCAACTATAATAAAGAAGAATTCAAGAATTTCTTTATCACTATATCAGAAGATAAACATTTAGATCTTTAAAAGATAGGAACAGAGTATACGAAGATAAATTCTACAACTTTAACTTCTTTTAAATGATCAGATGTAGAAAACAAGATGACAATGAAGAAATATAAACCATTCAGCAAAGAGGAGTAAACATCACCAACAGTTAACATGTGGTAATCTTGTGAATCGTCTTTTTTTATTACCGGTAGACCTCTTTGAAAAAGATTACAGTGCTTATAGCTTTCTTGGGCGTAAAGATCAACCCTCAATACTTCGAAGTTTGAAGTATATATAGAAAATATTACAATCGATCATCTCATTAATGACCAGGACGTGGTAAAATCCAAAGATAACTAACTAGATAAAAAAAATACAAAATTGTAGGAATTTCTAATGATCTCTCGGATTCCTTGTGCTGATTTTGGGGAAGGTTATTGGCGAGTCATCAACTTGACTTTGATTTCTCTGCATGTTAACTTGGATTGTACACCTCATCACTTACTCGATAAGAGTGCACATATCCTCCCATCTCTTTTGACTAGGAATGTTGACTTTTAGTAACCTTCGGTAGACTTCATCCATCTCTATATATTTGGCGAAAGTTGGCTTGGTGATGAAAATACACTTGATTTCATGTTGGATACTGAGGTCCAACTGCAAGGTATCTAAAAATGATTTACCTGTTATGCTACCTTGTATTCCTGAAAACTTAGAGCTATCCTTTGACACCATGGTGATCCTTTGCTTGTAGTCGGAAAGAGTTATCAGCTTATCATTTAGAACCATTAAACTGGGAAGACCTTTCTTTTACAAAGATTCAATCTTACTGAAGAATATCTGAACTTTGCTATCCACATTCTGGGATATATCCTCCAATTGTAACATTAGTCCTCTCTTGGTCAGAACTTTCTTAACCTCGAGGATAGTCTCTGTCCTATCCACAATTTCTAGGATTTCTAGCCCTCCTTAGTCTTCGAATTTAGAAACCTGATGATTTCATTTGCCTCTGTGGGCATTTCTCCCAGCTCTCCCTTTGTTCTGTCAATGGCATGTCTGCTCCTCACCACCAATTCATGTTTCTCAAACATGATCTGCACAAGTGGCCATATTTTTGTCATGGATTTTGAGATATCCATCCAAATGTTATCCTTGGCTTATGATAGTGTTTTTCCCAAAAATGTTTTCTTCTTCAATTGTTGTAGTTCCTGCTTACATTTTTCTGATGTGTTCCTTTCAGTTTTGTAGCTAGCCTGGAAGGAGGATTTCATTTTCTGGAGATTCTCTATCTCTTGTTTCATTCTTTTGATTTATGTTCCTTGTATGGTCATATCCTCCATTGACTTTGCTAGAGTTTCATATGTTTCTAGAACTGTCAATGGGGTAGCTGATGGAAGTTTTGTTGTGGTAGTTGTTGATGTTGTCATTGTGCTAACTCTTGTGAGGGGAACTGCACTTGGTGGAATGACCTCCATGGTCAATGTCTATTCCTTTTACTTTACTAATATTTCCAACTCTGCTTCCATCTCCTTGATCTGTGCGTTCTGCTCCATGATTAACTTTAACATTTCTTCCTTTTGGCCTTATGTCTCAACTATCTCTTTGGCCTGTGAGTCTTCAATAGCTGGAAATTTTAATTGTTTTCTCAAGGATTCTATGTCGACATTCTTTTTCTTTAGCATTTCATCAGCTACTTTCACATTGGAGGGGTCGTACTCAATTTTAAGTACCATCTCTTCTAAATATTTGATCATGTTTTCCTTTGCAAAAGATGACACTTTATCCAACTTTAGTTGAGTCTGAACATTGTTTAGAGAAACCTGCAACTTTACAGCAGTTGTGGAAGTGTTTTCCAATGTTGAGAAAATAATTTATCAAGTTTGTCTGTGAAAGTCCATCTGGTCAACTGGGTGTACCTCTGCAGCATCAAACTTGAAAGTTGACCTTTTGTAATCAAAAATTTCCTTTGGTTGAGGCACCCGCACTTGCAAGAAGGCCATATGAATTCTCCCCTTTTCTATATCAAAGGTGGAGAGAAGTCTATGCTATGTTTTTGATGTTTGTTTCCAGAATTAGGCATAGGTGTTGTTGGTTAACATATCATTCTTTTTCTTAATCAGATTGTATTTCTCAAAAATACTTAGTCCTGCAGATCCTTGTGATGGTTGGGTGGTCAAGGTGGTATTAGTTTGCTTCTTTGATGAAGAGGTAGATATCATTTACTGACTGCTTGAGAACAATGGTGAATGTTCTCCCTCTACTACTGTGGTGGACTGGGTCTCTTCTCCCCTAGCTCTGTCAGGGGTATGAATGGTCTTGGGATTTTTCCTATAAACCCAAAACTCCTCTGCTGACACTTCAGTAACTAATGGGGAGGCTTCCTGGGCCTCTTTTCTACTGGTACCTGTGGAGTATTGGTTTGTGAAACACTGGCTGAAGGAGGTTTTTGTTCTGAGTCTTTCAAAGTGTTCACTTCCCACTCTGACTGGTTCATGAATTTCTCAACTTCTGGTTTGGGAACATGAGCATATGGAGAGATTTTATTCCTTAGACTGGTTTCTATGATGATTCCACAAGGATCGTAGAGCCACATAAAACTGATGTTGAACTTCATATCCTTCAAAATTTTAATGACCATTTCCCCTGCGGTTCGACTGTTACAGATGAAAGGTTTTATCTCTCCCTTGATCCTCAATTGTTGTTTCTTATTGAAGGCTACAAAATGAATATGACCTGAGTTAATCATTTGCCTAATATATTCCAAGGCGAGTATCCACACGGGAAAATATCTGGGCATCTTGTAGTGGGGCAGCTCGCATCCATAAATTCTAATCTCTGTGTGGTTCTGGTACAGGTACCAGTCTCCGGTCTTGGCAAGGTCTGAGAGATGTATAATTCATTGGATTTCTTCATTTATCCTTGGTTCTTGTCTACCACTGAGCATGCTTACCACTGGGTGGTAAAACAGATTTATGAATTGATTAAAAGTGAATTATGGTGAATTATTTCTTAGCAGTGATGTCCATAATATGACCGGTTGTGGTTATCCAATATGATCAAGCTTCTGCATGGAAAACAGGAACTTGTTTGTTTGGAAAAATACGAACAAGTATGCCAGTATTGAAGAATACTAGAACATGCCTTCTGTAGGAAACTTGAAAAGTTGTTCGTGAATATTCTAGCCAGAAAACTGTTGTAGTCAAACTGCATTGTGGCCCTTTCCTCGATAGAGAAAATAGATAGATAACCTAATATTGTCTCATCTACCCACTCATCTTAGTAGTATCCAAGTAGACTGCAAAGAGAGGAAAAAAATTGACTTCCTTTTGCTGAGAAAATCGATGACTGATACGAGGGATTTGCTTTAGGTAATGGGGAACTCTCAAGGAAGAAAAGCTCAAAAATCTATGCTCCTAGGGAAAAGACAACTTTTGATACATTTCGGTTAGGATCTCAATGTTAAAAGGAGAAAATGATTTGGCTCTGGGTATTTGCAGCATCTGGTCAATAGCTTCAGGTGTGATAGTGAACAGGGTCTCTTTGGAGGATGAAACAATATCTCTCTGATCAGGAAGCTAGTGTGCCTGAAACTTGAGGGTGACCTCGGGGAAATGATGAATTTGGGGAAAAATATATAGTGGGAGATTGGACTCCCAGATTCCAATATCGTCACTCTAATCTAAGAAAGTGTCTCTGAACCATGAGTGTAACTCAAAAAATCAAATTCACATTTGGGCTCTGAAATCAGGTAATATTTGTCAACCAGAGGGATTCGGTCGAGGTCAACAGGAGGCGGAAGGAAAGGATTTTCATCAACTTCTGATTGTTTGGACTTTGGCACCATCACTTCGACTGATACCTGCGAAATTTGAAAAAAAAACGACGTTGACTGTAGATTCCAAGGATTAATGGAGGTTGTAGATGGAAAAATCAAAGAGAATAATGGTTCCATAGGTGTCTAGATCGTGAATGATGAAGGAATGGCGAGAAAAATGAGATTATCTAGGAAAATGGGTATTCGCTGGAGGTGCGGGGTACAATTCAAAGGGCTAACGGATATGTTTTCTTGTATTAGTTAGCCAATGGGTACCTCGGGTATGAGTAAAGAATGGGTGATGGGTGCACGAAGATGATGTGGAAAACAGTGATTGGAGGATAAGTGAATGGGATATGACATGTGATGAGTGAGTGGAGGGAAGTATGCTGGAAAATTAATGAGACATGACTTATAAATGGTGGTAGTGGAGTGTGATGTCACAAGATGACGGTGATAGTGGAGTATGATGTCACGGGATGGCGGTGATATGGGAAAATGGTATGGCGGTTTACTCGGAGGGGGGGGTAGGCAGTAACCGGTTTAGAGAAAGGGGGATCCGAGTTAACACAATGACACCACGTTAGGATGGGGCCCTCGAGAAATACCACCAACTTGGACTCCCCCCCACCATTAAAGTTGGAATGGTTGGGGGGGTCCGATATTACTTGTCAGTCATCTATCTAAGCGTCGTTTGCTCAGCCGTAGATCTTGGATCACTTTTTACCTGTAGAGAATGAATCATATTACACTGCAGAAACTTAGGATAGCGTGATTTTGTGGGTTTTTGCACTGCATCTTTTCATTTTTCCACCAAGGGGTTAGAGCACAAATTTCTAACATCAAAACAAAAAACCTTATCCGAATTTATGCTTGTTTTATTGAAATTAAAAGAAACTAACCTATGTCCTATTCTATTTACCTAACACATTTAACCCAGATTAGATTGTTGGGCTAAAAATTACTCTATCATGGGGCTATTTGATCAAGTTTAAACAGTTTGATCAAATTTATTCACTAACTAACCTATCTACTTGGCTAAGATTAAATGGTTTAGACAAGCTTTATTCACTAATCCTAATAGCATAAATTCAAAAAAACTTGACCATGATTAAACTGTATGGATCAAGCCGTACTTATTGCATGGGGCCTTATTATTTTTCTTTTATGCTCTCTTTTATTCTTTTTCTTTTCTTTCTTTTCTTTTCTTTCTTTTCTTTTCTTTCTTTTTCTTTTCTTTTCTTTTGAAAATAATTTGCAAAATGAAATATTGTTTACAACAAAAAATACAACAAGAGTAAAAATTTATAGTCACCAGTTGATCCTATGAAACATGGGGTTATAACAGTGGCTCCACCTGGGGATGGTGCTCTCCTTACGAGGTGCCAAGAACCTGCTTCTTGGTGTCTATAAATATTTTCTCCATTGCTTATTATGCTACCTGATTTGTTTTTATTTTTAGAATTTGGTGGCATTGGTCAGTGGCTTAGGGCCTTCTCTGTGGGCTTCAACCATCTAATCAACATCACCCACAAATAACCTGAATGTAAAAGAAATGGTTTGTACAGTGGAAATGGATTTATGAGATATTTATTGGGGTGGAAAATAATGCTTCAGCATCCTTCCATTTACAAGTCCACTTGGCAGGTCTGTTCCATCACTGTCTTTGAGAAAAAATGCATTATTTCCTATAAATTCCTTAATGATGTAAGGGCCTTTCCATAAGCTATCAAACTTTCCATGTTTACCCTTATCCTCATTTCTGGAATCCCACTTCAGCACCAAATCTCCCAACTCAAAATCATCCTCTTTAGTTATATTGTCATAAATATTTTTTATACCTTCCTGGATAACCTGAGTCTTGTTATACACTTCTTCTATGGACTGCTGCAACTGGATCATTTGATTTATTATTCTTTGGGTATCATTTGGCTCTGCTTGCACTTCCTGCAACAGTTTCATGACAGCGACCCCCAAAGAAGAAGGAAAAATTGCCTCAGTACCCTATACCAACTGGTATGGGGACATACCAATTGATCGTTTGGTGCTCAGTCTATCATCCCAGAGTGCATGAACCAACTTATTATGTCAGGACTTCTTGTTCTCTTGTAGCATTTTCTTAATGATATTCACCAGAATTTTGTTTGAGGACTCAACCAACCCATTTCCCTGAGGATAATAAGTTACTGAGTGTCCCAAAGTAATGTGGTATTGGCTACAAAACTCTATAAGTCTTTTGGATCGGAAGGTCGCTGCATTGTCAGCTATAATTTTCATAGGGCATCCAAAGTGAGACAAAATATTAGTTTCCAAAAATTTAATGATAATAGAGTCAGTAGCTTACGTGCATGGTACAGCCTCGATCCACTTCGTGAAGTAGTCTGTGGCTGTGAGGATCCACTTATGTTGGACAGAAGAGGGTGGATGTATCTCTCCAATAAAGTCTAAACCCCATTGTAGGAATGGAGCTTCAATCGATATGGGTTTCATGGGGAGAGGCGGAATCTTCCTTTTACCTTCGAAAACCTGGCATTTGTGGCAAGAAGTGACTTTCTGATGCACATCAACAAACAATGTAGGCCAGTAGAAACCATCTTTGAGAATCTTGTTAGCTGTGGTCTTCCAACTTAGATGCCCGCCACAGTCCCCTGCATGGAAATCCTACAATACCCTGTCAGATTCATCCTTCAATAGGAAATTAATAAAAATACCTCCAGGATCTTTCCAATAAAGTTTTCCATCTAGAATATAGTACTTTAATGCTTTCAATTTAATAAATATGGCTTTGTTCTTAGTCAAACCAAGAGGATATTATAAGTTATGAAGTAAAAAAATTAGGTCTGCATACCAAGGAGAGTTCAAGGATACCTCTTTTACATTTGGAGTCGTCTGCTCTTCCTACTCGTCAACTTTAGCCAAAACATTAATGTCCAGAGCATGAAAATTGGATTCATCCATTAGTTTGGCCAAACCCTAACCTTTGATCAATTTAGTGGGTTTCATTTCTATGTCATATTCCAAAATAACCACAATCCACTTTCCTCTCCTACCATCTGGATTATCCTAAATCATATTATCCTTTACCATGGCACTCAAAACATAGGCAAGTGCGTGAGAATGGAGAATATAAACTCTTAAATATTTTATGGCCTTTACTAGGGAAAAATAATGTTTATCCATTATCTTTTAGTTCAACGCAGCATCTCTCAAAGATTTGCTGAAAAAGGCTATGGGTTGTTCATACCCTTCGTTGTTTTTCTACAATAATACTGCTGCGATGGTATGTTCAAATGCGAGAGAGAACAAAAATAAATCTTTGGTGTAATCTGGACTAATCAAAACCGGGGCTTGGGTGAGTGCATGTTTCACTTGCTCAAATGACTATTTGGACTTGGTGTTCCATTTTATTTTGGTGTCCTTTCTCAGCATATTTGTGATGTTCATATGTTACACTCTTCAACCTCCTTACCACTAGCTTCAATTTTGGGATTTTTTGCTACATCATTAAAATCAAACAGATCTTCTAACGAGACCAAACCTCTAGGTAAAACATTGTTTTTCAAATGCAAAACATCAGTCTTCATCATTTTTATTCCCTTCATCTAAATCTACTTTATTTACACTATCATTTTCAAAAAATGATGTATTTACATTATCATCATCATTCTCTACATCTATATTTGTACATTCGAAACCATTCTTACACTGTAGGAAGTCCTCAATTTGATCGTCATTGCCAAATAACTACCAATATCTGATGTTATCTGTCACGGTTGGTCGACACTTCACCTCTACTATGTATTGGCGATTGGTTTGAAAGGTATTTTGCATGTAGTTGTTGATGTAGCCAATCTGTCTTCCAGTATGTTTTGGCCTCTAGGCATTACCTGCAAGTCGATTTCAGTAAAACATTCTAAAAAATCTAAAACAACATTTCTATAGGTTCTGAGTCTAGGATTCTTAGTTGAATATTCAGCTTTAATTTGTTTAATGACCAGTTCAGAATCACCTCTTACCTTAATCTTTTTGGCACCAACCTTGTTCATTAATTCCAAGTCGAGCATCAAAGCTTCGTACTCAGCTATGTTGTTAGTGCATTGGAAATTATGTTTGTAAGAGTGGATTTCTAAATACCTTGATTTGTGATTATGAAACAAAAATCTAGCTCCATATCCCTCTTTGTTCACAGCTCCATCGAAATCCATACTCCATAAATCTATTGGTAGTTCATCACTTTCTACTATTACAATGTTCTTTACCTCTGTGATTTCTTTATCTTCTTTGATGTCAAGTGCATCATCTTCCAAATGAGCAATTTGATTATCCAGATCACCGTCATTGTACAATATGAATGAATCCATATTAGAATGTGGAGAGTATAATGGATAGTTATGTGATTTTTCCTTACTGTTGGCCATATACTTCATCAGAGTCTCTCTGTACAGTCTTATCTGTTGTCCAAATACTAGGATGGTAGCATAAGACATATCTAGTTGCAAAGTGCCTTTCAGATTAGGTCCCCAAGATCTAAATAACAACATACCATATTTAGAGGGAATGTCTGCAACCATGATATCTATTACCATACTTTTTGCTAGGATTTGAGCTAGGGAGATACATAAATATTTAATTATCCCTATACACTTGACCTTGCTAGAGTCAAAAGAATGCAAATCCTTGTAGGGTCGAGTGAAATCAAGCCCCAACTTCTCCATCACATCTTTGGGCATCGGGTTGTGAGAGGCACTAGAATCAAGCATAGTGTTGTGTAAGATTTTTTCATGGATATTCAGACTAATATAGAATGGGGAAACAACATTGTTTCAGTCTATCCATCTACTTCAGGACCGAACAACAGCTCGAGTTGATCATCAGTAAGATTTACAGTTTATGAGTGTGTTCTTAATCCAATATTCAATGCATTTGTACCTATCTCTAGTTCGATGCTTAATGCTTTAATCACCTGCGACATGTAAGCAGTTTTTCTCATCAATTCGGAGAGGGGAATGGGAATTTTCAATTTGGATAGTTCCCCTTCCAGGATGAAAGTGATGGAAGTCTTGCTTTGGATCTACACTTCTGGTTTTTTTGTCATAGTTCTTTGGGTAGAAGTATTTAGATGACTAGTAGACGTGACCTCGGTTTGATTTTTATCTTTGTGAGATTTCAGGACTTTTCTTCGTAGAAGATTTAGCATTATTCTTCTCAGGGACTTTCTTGAGAAAGGTATCTGAGGTTTTCTTGGCCTCAAACGTCTTCTTCACTTTAGTAGACTTCTTTGTAGGATTGTCATTAGTCTTCTTGCTTCTTAAGTTATATTGTCTGTGCACCTCCATTATAGAATTCTCAAAGGCCTGTTGTTATGTTTCCTCTTCCTCCTCATTCACCTTTGTTTGTGAGAAGATAAAAATGTCTTGTTCTTCCTAAGTAAGAAAAATGGAGTCATCATCGTGGATGCCCATGAGGTTTATGTGAGTACTATCCAAATCATCGATTACCTCCTCCCCATCATCAATGTATTTCTCCTAAAGAGGTGGTCTAATCTGTTGATTAGGCCCCCTTTTCTCTCTTTCATATCTCGGATCTCTCTAATCCCTCTGTTTGATCTGGGGAGGGTTCCTTCTGAAGTTTGGATTTCTGATCTAAGGGGCTGGTTGATTTTCCCTGGGTGGATTCCTGTCAGCGATGGTTAGTATTTCCATCATCCTTTCCATACTTCTGACTATGGAATCTAATTTGGAATTTGAGGAAGACTTGGAAAGCTCTTCTTTGATTGTAACCCTTCTCTCTATTCTTTGCTTGGCTCTTTTGGCTAGTAGATTTTCTTCTACGCTTACTGCACTTTTCTGCATGTCTTCTAGAGTGACATAATTCCTTTGCCTTATTTGACATGACATATCAACATCAAATCCATCAGGGAACTTGATTAAATCCAAACCTTGTGGGGGTTTAATATCAGTTGGAATTGCATTATAAAGATTGTTGAAATGGATTCAATAATCTTGCAGTGTTTCCCCTTGATTTCATTTGATATTCTCATATTCTGATAAAATATGGAGAGGATTTTTCTTTACCTCCCATCTTTCAAGAAAACTCTATTGGAAAGCAACAATGTCAACTATGGTAGTAGGGTGTAGCGCTTTGAACCATTTTTTTACTTCTCTTGTCAAACTCTGTGCAAAAAGACTCATCTAGATGTCTGCCTCATCAACTTCCTACAAATTAAAATAATAATTCATCTTATCAACATGTTGGTGTGCATTCAGAGGACCAATACCATCAAATTAAGGAATTTTGGTTCGATAGTCTTGCGGTATGGCATGTAAAGGAGCGGCCAACAATAAGGGAGCATATCTTGTTTCCATGATTGGTGGAGGAGGCTAAAAAACTACTTGTGTGATTGGAGGGGAAGTAACAGACGAAGTAGAAGAGGTAGGGCTAGGAGATGCAAAGTGAATTCTTTGATGTTTGATGGAGGCAGCCACAATAGTTAGGGCAGAAAGTTCTACAGACTGTTGAAAATGAGCTTGGTACAATTCCTGATCAAGATTTGATGCTAGCTCTTCTAACTTGTCGAATTCTTGGAGGAAGCGTTGATCAAATTATGTTATGGGAGAAAGTATTTTAGGGGTTCTAGGTTGCAGGATGATTTGATCTAGGATTGTCTCACTTACAAAGTTGTTGGATTTGGTTCTAAAAAGTCTTTGTTCAAAGGATATGTCAGACTCGAGATCCTAGATGGAAACCAGCTTCTCTGGGAGAGAATTGAACCTATGAAGAGGACTGTGACTCTCGGAACCTTCTATAGTGTTTTTATTTCTGAGTAACTTCTCTGGATTATCTATTGTTGTCGCAGGTTCTGGATCGGGGTGAGATCGAGTCTAAAAACTTTTAGGAGCCAGAATTTTTAATTTTTTTAAGAAATATTAAACTAATATATACAAAATTTAACAACCTCTGAACATTATCTCTTTATAAGTTTAGAATTTATGATTCATTCAGAAATAAAGTTTTCTTTATCTAGGGAAAATAAATCGTAGGATGGAAAGTTTGTTCAGTTCCCCAGTATGGTCACCACTATGTTAACGCTCTGTAAATTCCCAGAGGTTTTCGGGAGGAAAAAGAAATTTATCAGAGGTAACTTTATCCAACCACATCTAAAATGGGATCTAGCCCTTCCAACTTCAGAACGGGATCTCTCTGTAAGATTTAGATATGATTCAGGTTTCAGATATTAGACTAGTTACATAAATAGGACTATGTTGTTTTGTTTTATAAAATGGCTAAAGTATTTCTTATGCATCCATTGGGATATGGGGTCTGTGTTAAGGTTTGAGATCTAATAACAGATTTTATTAGGTTTCTTCACAGGGAAGGATAATGGCAATGTTGGATCCTTTACAAATTAAAGCGATGGATAGCAGAAATATATGAGATAATAAACTATAATAAAGAAGCATTCAATAATTTCTTTATCATAATAACATAAGATAAGCATTTAGATCTTTAAAATTCAGAAACAGAGTATACGAAGATAAAATCTGCAACTTTAACTTCTTTTAAATGATTAGATGTAGAAAACAAGGTGACAATGAAGAGGAGTAAACATCACCAATAGTTAACATGCAGGAATCCTGTGAATCACCCCTTTTTATTACTGGTAGACCTCTTTGAAAAAAATTACAGTGCTTACATCTTTCTTGGGCATAAAGATCAACCCTCAATACTTCAAAGTTTGAAGTATATATAGAAAAGATTACAATCAATCATGTCATTAATGACCAGGACGTGGTAAAATCCAAAGCTAACTAACTAGATAACAAAATACAAAATTGTAGGAATTGCTAATGATCTCTCGGATTCTTTGTGATGATTTTGGGGAAGGTTGTTGGTCTGTCATCAACTTGACTTTGACTGCTCTTCATGCTGACTTGGATTGCACACCTCATCACTTACTCAATAAGAGTGCACAGATCCTCCCATATATTTTGACTGGGAATGTTGACTTTTAATAACCTTCGATAGACTTCATCCATCTTTGTATATTTGGAGAAAGTTGGCTTGGTGATAAAAATATACTTGATTTCATGTTGGATATTGAGGTCCAAATGCAAGGTCTCTAAAAATGCTTTACCTGTTATGCTACCCTATATTCCTAAAAACTTAGAGCTATCCTTTGAAACCATGGTGATCCTTTGCTTGTAGTCAGAAAGAGTCATCAGTTTATCATTTAGAACCATTAAAATGGGAAGACCTTCATTTGCAAATCTTCAATATTACCGAAGAATCTCCTAACTTCTCTATCCATGTTTTGGGATCTCTCCTCCAATTGTAACATTAGTCCTCTCATGGTCATAACTTTCTTAACCTCGAGGATAATCTCTATCATATCCTCAATTTCCAGGCTTTACACCTCCTCCTTAGTCTTCGAATTTAGAAAACTGATGATTTCATTTGCCTCTGTGGGCATTTCTCCCAGCTCTCCCTTTGTCTTGTCAATGGCTTGCCTTCTCCTCAACACCAATTCATGCTTCTCAAACATGATCTGCACAAGTGGCCAAATTTCTGTCATGGATTTTGAGATATCCATCCAAATGTTCTCCTTGGATTCTTCTAGTGTTTTTCCCAAAACTGTGTGCTTCTGTAGCTGTTGTAGTTCCTACATAAGTTTTTCTTATGTCTGCCTCTCAGTGTTGTAGCTAGACTGGAAGGAGGATTTCAGTTTCTGGAGATTCTCTATCTCTTGCTTCAGTCTTCTAATTTATGCTCCTTGTATAGTCATCTCCTCCATTGACTTTTCTAGAGTTTCAGATGTTTCTAGAACTTTCACTGGGGTATCTTATGGAAGTTATGTTGTGGTAGTTATTGATGTTGTCGTTGTGCTAAATCCTATGAGGGGAACTACACTCAGTGGAATGACTTCCATGGGCACTATCTATTCCTTTTCCTTTACTAATCTTTCCAACTCTCCTTCCATCTCCTTGATTTGTGCATTCTTCTCCATGATTAACTATAACATTTCTTCTTTTTGGCCTTTTGTTTCGGCTATCTCTTTGGCCTGTGAGTCTTCAGTAGCTGGCAATTTTAATTGTTTCCTCAAGGATGCTATGTCAGCATTCTTTTTCTTCAGCAGTTTTTCAACTACTTTCAAATTGGAGGGGTCATACCCAATTTTAAGTACCAACTCTTCTAAATATTTGATCCTATTGTCCTTTACAAAAGATGACACTTTCTCCAACTTTAGTTGAGTCTCAACATTGTTCAGAAAAACCTGCAACTTTGTAGTAGTTGTGGAAGTGTTTACCAATGTTGAGAAAATCATTTCTCCAATTTGTCTTTGCAAGTCCATCTGGTTAGATGGGTGTACCTATGCAACATCAAACTCTAAAGTTGACCTTTTGTAATCATAAATTTCCTTTGGTTGAGGCACCTACACCTGCAAGAAGGCCATATGCATTCTCCCCTTTTCTGTATCAAAGGTCGAGAGAAGTCTATGATGTGTTGTTGATGTTTGTTTCTAGAATTGGGAATAGGTGTTGTTGGTCAGAATCTCATTCTTTTTCTTAATCAGATTGTATTTCTCAAAAATACTTAGTCCTATGGATCCTTTTGATGGCTAGGTGGTCAAGGTGGTATCAATATGCTTCTTTGATGAAGAGGCAGACACCATTTGTTGACTTCTTCAGAACAATGGTGAATGTTCTCCCTCTACTACTGTGGTAGACTGGGTCTCTTCTCCCTTAGCTCTGTCAAGGGTATAACTGGTCTTGGGATTTTTCCTGTAAACCTAGAAATCCTCTACTAAGAATTTAGTAACTGACGAGGAGAATTCCTTTCTGGACCTCTTTTCTACTGGTTCCT
This sequence comes from Picea engelmannii, assembly GCA_009831015.1. Lineage (NCBI taxonomy): Eukaryota > Viridiplantae > Streptophyta > Pinopsida > Pinales > Pinaceae > Picea > Picea engelmannii. The sequence goes on along the minus strand of ML824224.1, from coordinate 103,969 downwards.
GTGGAGTAGTATTTTTTGAAACACTGGCTGAAGGAGGTTGTTGTTCTGATTCTTCCAAAGTGTTCACTTCCCACTTTGATTGGTTCATGAATTTCTCAACTTCCCACTTTGACTGGTCCATTGCCCCTGCAGCTTGGAAGTTATATATGAAAGGTCCTATCTATCCCTTGATCATCAATTGTTGTTTCTTCTTGAAGGCTACAAAATGAATATCATTTGAGTTAATATCTTCACGGGAAAATATCTAGGCAGTTTGTAGGGGGGCATCTCGCATCCATAAATTCTAATCGTTGTGTGGTTCTTGTATAGGTACCAGTCTCCAGTCTTGGTGAGGTATGAGAGGTGTAGAATTCATTGGACTTCTTCGTTTATCCTTGGTTCTTGTCTATCGCTAAGGATTCTTACCACTGGGTGGTAAAACTAATCTATGAATTGATTAAAAGTGAATTCTGGTGAGTTATTTCTCTGTAGCGACGTCTAGAATATGACCGACTATGGTTTTCCATTCTGATCTAGCTTCTGCATGGAAAACATGAACTTGTCTGTTTGGAAAAATACGAACAAGTATGTCAGTATTGAAGAATACTGAAACATGCCTTATGTGGGAAACTTCAAAAGTTGTTCGTGAATATTTTTGGCCAGAAAATTGTTGTAGTTGAATTGCATTGTGGCCCTTTCCTCGGTAGAGAAAATAGATAGATAACCCAAGATTGTCTCATCTACCCACTTGTCTGAGTAGTATCCAAGTAGGATGCAAATAGAGGAAATAATTTGATTTCCTTTTGCTGAGAAAATCGATGACTGATACGAGGGATTATTTTGGGGTAATGGGGCACTCTCAGGGAGAAAAAGCTCAAAAATCTGCTCTCTCTGGGGAAAATACAACTTTTGATACATTTTGGTTAGGATATCAATGGTAAAAGGAGAAAATGATTCAACTCTAGGTATTTGCAGCATCTAGTCAACGGCTTCAGGTGTGATAGTGAACAGGGTCTCTCCGGAGGATGAAACAATAGCTCTCTAATCGGGAAGATAGTGTGCCTAGAACTTGAGGGCGAACTTGGGGAAATGATGAATTTGGGGAAAATGATACAGTGGGAGATTGGACTCCCAAAGTCGAATCTCATCACTTTGGTCTAAGAAAGTGTCTCTGAACCACGAGTGTAACTCAACAAAATCAAATTCACATTTGGGCTCTGAAATCAAGTAATCTTTGTCGGCTAGAGGGATCCGGTTGAGGTTGACAGGAGGTTGGAGGAAAGGATTTTCATCAACTTTTGGTTGTTTAGACTTTGGCACCATCACTTCGACTGATACCTGGAAAATTTGAAAAAGAAATGACATTGACTGTAGATTCCAGGAAGTAATGGAGGTTGTAGATGGAAAAACCAAAGAGAATAATGGTTTCAGTGGTGTCTAGATCGTGAATGATGAAGCAATGGCGAGAAAAATGAGATTATCTAAGAAAATGGGTACCCGTTGGAGGCGCGGGGGACAAGTAAGTGGGATAATGGATATGTTTTCCTATATTAGTTAGCCAACGGGCACCTCAGGTATGAGGTGGAAGGTAAATGATGAGTAATGGGTGTGCAAGGATGATGTGGAAAGCAGTGATTGGAGGATATGTGAATGGGATATGAAATGTGATGGGTGAGTGGAGGGATGTATGTTAGCAAAGTAATGGGACATGACTTATAAACAGTGGTAGTGGAGTGTGATGTCACGGGAAGGCGGTGATAGTGGAGTGTGAAGTCACGGGACGGCGGTGGTATGGGAAAATGGTATGGTGGTTTACTCGGAGGGGAGCATAGGCGATAACTGGTTTAGAGAAAGGGGGGTCCGAGTTAACACAATGGTGACACATTAGGATGGGTTCCACCGGGAAATACCACTAACTCGGACCCCCCTTGCCATTAAAGGTAGAATGGTCAGGAGGGTCTGATATTACTTGTCAATCGTCGATCTGAGCATCGTTTTCTTAGCCATAGATCTTGGCGCACTTTTTACCTGCAAAGCATGAATCATATTACACTGTAGAAACTTAGGATAGCACGATTCTACGGGTTTTTGCACTACTTCTTTTCATTTTTCCACCAAGGGGTTAGATCACAACCTTCTAACATCAAAACAAAAAACCTTATCCGACTTTATGCTTGTTTTATTGAAAGGAAAAGCAACTAACCTATGTCCTATTCTATCTAGCTAACATATTTAACCCATATTAGATTGTTGGGATAAAAATTACTCTATCATGGGGCTATTTGATCAAGTTTAAATAGTTTGATCAAATTTATTCACTAACTAACCTATCTACTTGGATAACATTAAATGGTTTAAACAAGATTTATTCACTAATCCTATCAGCATAAATTCAAAAATACTTGACCATGATTAAACTGTATGGATGAAGCCGTCCTTATTGCATGGGGCCTTATTATTTTTCTTGTATGCTCTCTTTTATTCTTTTTCTTTTCTTTCTTTTCTTTTCTTTCTTTTCTTTTCTTTCTTTTTCTTTTCTTTTGAAAATAATTTGCAAAATGAAATATTATTTACAACCAAAAATACAACAAGAGTAAAAATTTCCAGTCACCAGTTGATCCTATGAAACATAGGGTTATAATAATTCCAATGAGGTTTGGGTTGTCTTGCAGCTGATCAATTACCTACCCATTGCGCATGTTCTATTATGAGAAATCCCCTTGCACGTGTGTCCTGTGTCATAGGGAGTCATCTATCCTGCATTGGGGCCACCATGGGAACCTCTATTGCTTATGTCACTATGATTTCTTTTTTGGATCCGAGGGCCTCTTGAGCCAATTTCTCTATGGTCATCACCTATTCATCCAAGCTCGTGACCCTGAACCTGTTCATTTTTGGGTCAACCATCCTTGCTTCCACCTCGTCCAAGTCTTGGGAATTTTTTGTGAAGACTTCATCTTCAAATTTGTCGTGGGTGTACGGCCAACAGAAAGACACTTGTGAAGCGTGTTGCAAGAGCAGGACCTTTGGATCATGCTTTTGAAATCGTCCTATCTAGAACCTGAACTCGATCTGGCTCATCCCTTCTTGTTTGGCTTGAGATGTATCTTTAACCAAGTAGAAACCTACATGGAAACCATAGGGAATGAATGCTTGCTTCTTGTCCTTGACCAGGGTGGCGTTGTAGCCATGTAGGATGGTTTGATAGCATATTTCTCCTACTACAAGTCATTCTGAGGCATGAGATGGTAAGATATGTGGTGGTCCAGTGGCCCCGAACACCCTCATGTCAGTTTCGCGCTAGTCCAAGTACCAATGGCGTACCTTGGAAATCATCTTCTTCACTGCAACCAATAGTCTTGATAATTCCTTCTTAAAAAGAATGAAATAAATTTGTGCGATGAATTCATCGCAGATAAGGGAGTAAGACTTTTTATACCTGTTCTCCCATAGAACGTTGAAATAGATGTAAATCGGGAGATCTATGACATATCTCAGATTCATGTCGGCGAAGATGTTTCTGGTGCACATGATTTTTGGATTAGTCGGAGTGGGGGGTGAATCAGTAATAGAGAAATTTAATCATTTTTAACCATATAATCCAAGTTTTATATCAATGTAGCATTATCATCCACTAATTGTAGAGTAAATAAGAAATGAACAAATGAACAAACATACACATACACAGTACACCAGTGTTTTACATGGAAACCGAAAGTGGGAGAAAACCACGGGATGTTTTTTCTTATATGTCTTGAAGAATTACATTCATTGGAAGCACAAAATTCCTTTGTTTTCTAGCTAAAACTGGAAGGAGGCTCCAACCCCCTAGTTTCTCAGGCTACAACCTGAGGGAAGCTCCAACTCCCCAATTCTTTGGCTACAACCAGAAGGAGGCTACAACCCCCTATGTTCTCTGGCTACAATTGGAAGGTGGCTACAACCACTTGTCCTTGCCCCGTCCAACCACCCTGATGTATAAGTAGAATGATGGAACCACTGTCACACTATCTCTGTGAGATATACTGTTGTAAACTGGTACCAATCAACCTGTAATCAACCTGTACCATAAACAAGTGCATCAACCATGCACCAACCTGTACAAAACTTGTACCATGAACAAGTGCATCAACCATGCACCAAACCTGTACAAAACCTGTACCATGAAAAAGTGCATCAACCATGAACCAAACATGTACAAAACATGTACCATGAACAAGTGCATCAACCATGCACCAAACCTGTACAAATAACCTGTCACAACAACTTGTCCAAACAACCTATCACAACAACATGTCTCATCAATATTATCAACCAAATCAGATCTACTCACCAATATCAATCACCAAGACAACTCTCAAAGATGTGCATCAACCAACCATAACACAAAAACTCATAATCATCACCAAGATCAATATGTGATTCTAATAATATACCAATACAAGTATGCTACATCATCCATAAACCATGTGCATACAATACTACTAACAAGTGTCTCCAACAATGTACCAAGTATGTACCAATCGTGTATCAACTACTCATCAACTATGACTCATCAAGATGTACCAACATCATCAACTATACACCTCATGTATGTGCCAACTCATCAGATACTTGTCTCAACCATGTACCCAACATGTACCTTAACCAAAATCCCTCATCAATTTCATCATCTAAATATGATTTGTAACTTTGTAATAGACCCGGTGTATATGATCACATACTTGCAAACCTTCCTTAACTTTCACAACAAGAGACTAGCATTCTCATCAAACTTTTCTTTAGTCTCATATCACTAGTTTGGGATTAGTCAACAACCCTAAATTGAAATAATCATAACTATGTACTTGTAATGAATAAAGATATGAAAATAGTACACAGTGCTCTTTAGTTTGTTTTATGCAATTCCTCCAGGTTTCACTACTTGGAACCTCTCAGAAAAGGAATTATAGCAAGAATGGAATACCTTATTGAATTATGGCTTATTCTAGAGAGAGACCTTGTAGAGAGTTCCCCGCATGGAAAATTTGTTGAATGGATCTGAAAATTTTACACAGAATACTAAATAATGTAATATAACCAACACATTTGGTATTACTGAATTTGGATATTTTATGAAGAAGTTATGACATTTTTACCCAAAACACTTGTTTTAGACTAGTTTCAGGACTAGCCACAAACCCTATTTTCCATGGAGTGTAACTCCAAAAATACAATGACCTGCAAGCTAAATATTTTACCACAAATACTTGGATATGTTTCCTCAATGGCCTATCAATTTCATGGTCTGAATCATTCTAGAAAAAAAATATTTCAAAAATGGTGATATGACATGTAAATAACATACCTTAGAAAGCATCATCAAAAGAATTTATCCTCCCTTGAATTATGGCCTTCTTTTCTTCACCTTCCCTCTAAAATTTGGCTTATATATCCTTTGGTTACCCCATCAACCTATATATATTCAATATTCTCAAGTGTGTTATAACGGGAAAACCCCTCTATGGACTACACCAGGGTTCTAAAATGTAGGCAGAGCTAACCATCTAAAGTCTCCTACTTTTTATCAACTATCCCGACATTACCCCACAATCATACATAGAAGAAAAAGTATAGGGATCTGGTAGGCATACCTTAAACTCCACGTATGGTGTTGATCCCTTTGCACTTGGTTATTTTTTGACTGCACGTCTCCTCCCAAGGATGGCCTGTGTTCACCAAAAGACAAACAAGAAACTACAAGCATGCATTCTATATATGGATTAGTGGGTTAGACATCATAATCAAGAAATGTAAACAAATCATAAATATTTGAGACATCATTTGGTGGGACGGAAAAGTACTTCTTTATATTAATCTCACAAAATTCATTTACAACATGAGATCGGCACTGCTCCTTGAACTTGGTCCTGGGCTCCTCTTCACCATGCACCAACTGCTTCCATGTGTTCTTCTCCTCTTCAGTCCTCTCTAGGGAAATGGCAAGGATTTGCAAAGGAGGAAGAAGGCATTCTAGATCAAACTCATAATGTGGTTGCAAAATATTGGGGCAATGAGGGAATATATAAATGGGTAGAGTTTCTATTCTCTCATACTTATTTTTGGAATGGGGCCCCAACACCTTCTTTTATAGGCCAAAAGAGATAATAATGGTTGGGGTGACTAGCTATGGGCGGTCAAACGGTTAAGTAATGGCTCAAAAACCTATATCCATATTTAATTTTCATTTTTCACAATTTTTTTTTGAGTGTACACGAGCTATAGTGGTGAAGCAAGCATTTGTACATGGGTAGTAGTGGTGTAGGGTGTTAGAATATAGAAGATGGTGTGCTCATTTTACCATTGACGATACCCTCATCACCCAACCACAAGCTGAAGCCTCCCTCCGAGCGCCTTAACCTTGACCTAAGAATTCCTCCAAAAGAAAACCCTAGGCTAGATAGCCAAACAAAGAGTAGAGCATCAATCTCCAAGGATAGCGCATCACAAAAGACTGATCATATGTTCCAAACCCTAGCCAAGAGATATCCAAGCCAATACTAAAACTAGTTGCTTCTATAGTTGCACCTGCAACCCTCCTCCAAACCTGCGCACCAACTGCAACTGCAGTGTGCACCTACTGGGAAAACTGCAGTCCTGAGATGTGACAAATGAGAACTGGCACCCTGTATTTATAGTAATCCTGCCAGTTTACTGGGGCTGACTTCTCTTTCTAGGTATGTGTCTGTTCAGTATATTATTATTAATTATGGTCTACTTCTTCTCTTGGAGGCTAATAGCCTAATATAAATTTTATTCTTGAGTCGACAAGGCTTCTAGGGTTATTAGCCAACTCATTAGGGTTTCTCTTTCTTTTTTGAGTCTTCTATTCTCATCAGGTTCACACATGGGGGTAAATACCTCCCGCAACTACCATAATATTAACACTCCCTCCTAGCTAGAGAGGTATTTACAGGCAATGGACTTGAGCACAAAACATACCATTTACCCAGTAGCATCAATATAGTCATATAGACTATTTCATGACTAGATCATGAGCATCACCATCACCATCAGCTGCATCATCGTCTCAAAAACATACATCATCTGAGTAGTTAGATATGATGCTGGATAAGTCACTCTCACCATGGAGTGATACAAGAGGAGTAAAAGTTCTGAACTATTTTCCGTCTGGAAAATCTTTGTTCATCATTCATCTGAATGATCATCTCCAATAATCTGTTGATAGTCTTCAAGGCAATTAGAACTAGGATAGAACACACATGTGTTTATTCATAGTAGTACACAACTACAATTTAGTGGTTAACTATCACATCAAGTAACACACAAGTACTTGATCAACAACGTATAGTTGCGAGCAGTGAAACACATTCACCACAATAGTCCTCATCTACTGTCATATAGTCTTCATAACAAACATCTGAGAGCATCCTGCATAGAAACAATGTTATGATAAAAACTATATCATCTGGGCCAATCTTTCACTCACGTTTGTGAGATCTGAAAGAATGACTGCCACCACAATAGTCTTCATCTGCATAGAAACAATGTTATAATAAAAACTGAATCAACTGGGCCAATCTTTCACTCACGTCTGTGAGATCTGAAAGAGTGTTTGCGCTCGGTATAGAATATCAACAATGATCATCTGGGCCAATCTTTCACTCACATCTGTGAGATCTAAAAGAATGTATGCCCTCAATATATAACATTAATAATAATCATCTGGGCCAATCTTTCACTCACATCTGTGAGGTCTGAAAGAATGTCTGCCCTCAACATAGAATATCAATAATAGGCTATCTGCCCCACTCTTCTCAACCAAGGAAGAAGGATTGTTTTTGATTTCTGAACCTGGACCATTTCCCACCCTGGGCCATTCTTCTAACACTAAACAAAGTGTAACTTGGAGAGAATGAGTCTTCCCTCGAGAAATGCTTGGACCATTCCTTACCCTGGGCCATTCCTCCGACACTAAACAAAGTGTAACCTGGAGGGAATGAGTCTGCCCTAAGGAATGACTGTCCTGG
>ML824224.1:59385-94713 GCA_009831015.1 Picea engelmannii | reverse complement strand
GCTTTCATTCATAAGTCTTCCGTACATTGTTCTTCATCATGACTTTCAGTTCTTCTGCTTGATTGCCTTTTAGTGAGTTCATATTAGGTTGGTAATCTTGTGATTCTTGATACAATGACTGGTTGTTCTGATTCTTCTTTCTTAGAATCTTCATGTTCTTATTTTTCTTTGGTTCTTGGGTCCATGGAGTTTCTTATATATTCCATGTCCTAGAGATTCCACTTCTTACCTTCATCATTGGTTCACGAATCTAGATGGACAATCAGGAATACTTTAAGGCTTCTCTTCCAAAGTTCTTCTTCTACGGTTGAGCTTAACACGTACTGTCTTTCATGACTGCTACCATGAATATATACATTTCATCATCTTCAATGGATCATAGGATTAGCTCCCTCCTAATCCTTGCTTCATGTAAGAGTGTATATAATTCGCTCCCTTCGTCTGACTGAGTCCATGCTTCCATATCCATCCTTATTGTCTTCTACAATATATAATAGAGTCCATGCTTCCATCTGCAACCTTATTGTCTTCTGCAATATATAATTGGATTTCTTGTCTTAACAGAGTCCATGTTTCCATCTTCATCTTGGTTGTCGTCATAAGTCTTTCCCCAATTTCTCTTGATGTCTGACTTCTAAGTCTCTTCAGGATTGATTCAGCTTATCTTGTAATATCTTTCACATGATATATTTCATCCCTTCATGTGTATTGTCTAATGATATTCATTCTTATCTTGTTGTTCTTCCATAGGTATAGTTCTTCTTGGAACACATTATCTTCCAAGAGATAGATATACAAGATGTGTGCAAAGACGATGCAAGCAAGATATGTACAAAAACTAAGAACAGTGTTGTTACCTTTTAGTAGAAGAAGTCTCTTCGATCCTGCTTAGTCTTCTTTGTTGGTTCCTTTTCTTCGGCAATTGATGCTTCATGTTTCTTCTTCCTTTTCTTTAGCTCAGGACACTGATTTCTATAGTGACCGTACTTCTGACAATTGAAGCATTGTATTTCTGAGATGTCTTTCTCTTGATTTGGCTTCCTCCTTGAACCAAACTTCCTTTTGTTTATGAAGTTCTTGAATCTTGTTGTGAAGGCTTGATCATCGTACTTCTTCTGAGGTTTCTCTTTTGCATTGATCCTTGATTCTTCTTGAGAACAACAAATCCAAATTTCTTCAAATGTCCGTTACTCCTTCCTTGTGTTCATGCTTGCGGCAAATGCATCCCATGTATTGGGAAGACCATTGAGTACTATGTTCACCAATTCCTTTTTTGAAGTGATCTCTTCAATAGCTTGTAGTTGATCTCTTAGCTGGGAGATACTTACAAAGTAGGATGTTATGTTGTCGTCATCATTCATCTTCATGTCATGGAGCTCATTCTTCAGACTCATAACTTGTCCAATGTTTCTAACTGAGAAGAGATTTGGTAGGGAATCATACATCTTCTTCGATGAGTCAATATGGGAGATGTAGGGTATCCAGTGGTCTTTTATGGAATCCACTATGATACTCATGGCATTGATGTCAACGTCTTTGAACTTCTCCATAGTTGCAACGTTCTGTGGTTCCTTCTCTTCTCCTTCTGTAAACTCTGGCTTCACGATATTTCCTTTCACAATGTCCAACACTTTATTCTTAGAAAGGATGAGGTCAATCCTTGTCTTCCATGCTCTGAAGTTAGAGGCTCCATCTAGCTTATTCTCAGACTTCATAGAATTCATCATGGCTTGCTTGACTTGGTCAAACCCTAGATTTGACCAGAAATCCAAACTTCACGTCTTGGCCTTCTGAGAGTACCAGGAGATGCGATGGGCTAGGGCACACTGATCTATCCGGAGATTAGGTCAATCTCATCACTTAAGGTGCCTCAACAAGAGGTTTAGGGTTTCTCCAACTGCTTCTGCTGGTAACCCTAGCTGCAGTGCTTTTGGAAGCTGCTCCTACTAGTAACCCTAGTGGCAGTTCCTCAACGAGCTCAATATCTAGCGGCTATGTTTCCTTCCAGTGTTTTAAGTTGAATGAAGGGGTGTGGGCCCATAACCTGTTAGAATATAGAAGATGGTGTGCTCATTTTACCATTGACAATACCCTCGTCACCCAACCACAGGCCGAAGCCTCCCTCTGAGCACCTTAACCTTGACCTGAGAATTCCTCCGGAAGCAAACCCTAGGCTAGATAGCCAAACAAAGAGTAGAGAATCAATCCCCAAGGATAGTGCATCACAAAAGACTGATCAGATGTTCCAAACCCTAGCCAAGAGATATTCAAGCCAATACTGAAACTAGTTGTTGCTGCACCTGCACCTGCAACCCTCCTCCAAACTTACGCACCAACTGCGACTGCAATGCGCACCTACTAGGAAAACTGCAATCCTGAGATGTGACAAATGAGAACTGGTGCCCTGTATTTATAGTAATCCTGCCAGTTTACTGGGGCCGACTTCTCATTCTGGGTATGTGTCTGTTCAATATATTATTATTAATTATGGCCGAATTCTTCTCTTGGAGGCTAATAGCCTAATATAAATTTTCTTCTTGAGCCGACAAGGCTTCTAGGGTTATTAGCCAACTCATTAGGGTTTCTCTTGCTTTCCGGAGTCTTCTATTCTCGTCAAGTTCACACATGGTGGTAAATACCTCTCGCAGCTACCATAATATTAACATAGGGTGTGTACACCTTCAAAACAATGGTTTTTAGAAGAGTTGTTCAGTGATGGCTTGGAAAAGATAGCAAGTAAGATGGCCTGATGCCAGGTATGCATGTCTGGTGTAGTTTAGGGTTATAACAGATGCCAGTTAATGTGTGAGGTCAGAAGAGCATATGATGGCCGAAGTACATTACAAATATTCACCAATGTATGGAGCGAGTGATCCCAAGGACCAGAGTTTGGGAGGTGCCATCTACAAAATAACAATTTGTCTCACCGAGGTGAGCATACCCATGCTCGAGATAAAATAAAATCATGGTTGCCAATCAAATACACTGAAGATCCATGTCATATAACTATATAAAGTGTATTCGTGAGTAGTACACAGCGGATCTACATCGCAAAATCAAAATATATACATTCATAGTATCCATATTCAAGAAGCCAATGATGCCTGGTGGCTAGGGATGAGGTCTTCCAAGCTTGAGAAACAACTTCAAAATCTTCAAAACTCAAGTAGGAGTGTAATGTCAGTGTACGACTTCACCACCTAGAGGTCTTCGATGGCTCATCGGGAACAGACTAGAGGATCTCGGTGATCAGGTGGAGAACTTCATTGATTTTGAGCAAGGACTTGATTGGAACTTTTGGGGTGGTTGGGCATGAGGACAAGAGAAAAACTATAGAAGGGCCAACTCAATATTAGTAAAAATTCCCTTAGACAAAAGCACGAAAAAAGATGAGACTTAGGAAGCATGGCATTGACATAAGTTCACGATGCAGGAGGCAACGCGAACTCTCTAAATGTTTGTAAGGATAACCAAATGGAGGAGGACACGGCTCTATGTAGCGAGAACATCTTCCTAAGTTCATATTGAATACTAGGTCTTGACGAACAAATGGAAGGATGTTCTTTGTCCAAGGGCAACTCATTATGTTGTCAACAAAAAGGAGGATTGAGTGTTGCAGACATACTAGTTCCAAGCACAGGGAACACATTGATTCTCAGAGAAAGGGGACATATGCAGGAAAAGGAAACTCGGGAAAAATCCTCCATGGGTCAAGGTGTCAAGACACAGAGGAAAAGTTCTACAAGGCTTGCGTATAAGGCATGCCTCAGATGGTTCAGTTGAGAGCAACATGGAGCCGACATTAGGCCAAAGACGCAGGAATGTAAATGTGATTAATAAGACACAATGATAATGTCCTTTGATGTAATTTTAACAAGCCCAGAGAAGGTAAGATCGGTGGTTTTTCATTTTTAGAGAGTCTAAAAAAGCGTAAAAGGAGACTCTACTAGGGTACCCTTTTCAAAGGTAGTCTAGTCGGCTCAAAAAAGGGGTAAACTTACACCGAATAGACATCTATTCAAAATCATTTTAACGGGTGTGAAAAAGACAAGGTCACTCAACAATATTTTCATATTTAAGGAGTCTGAAAAGAGATTAACTATGAAATCCATAAGGGGTGTTCTTCTTGACCAATTTAACGAGTGTGAAGAGACAAGGTCAATTGGTGATCTTTTCAATTTTAGGGAGTCTGAAAAGAGCTTAACTATGGACTCCGTGGGGGTTTGTTTTTCATAAATTTAGTCCCTCGGGCCTGAAAAAGGGTTAAATATATACCTACGAATACTCTTCTAGTTAACCGAAGTTCCTAGAGTATACCTTTGTTCGTACATTTGACCATCCGGACCGAAAAAGGGGTAAAATACCGTTGGACAGATGTGCCTTCAAATTTTAGTTTGGCGAGCATGAAGGGAATCAAGATCGCTCGGCAATCTTTTCATGTTTAGAGGGTATGAAAAGGGATTAAAAGAAGACCCATTGTGTTTTGGGAGTCCCGAGGGTGAGGTCAATATTGATAATGAATCATGCAAGTGAGGCTCAAACTAGAAAATGATTTTCAAGCTAGAAAAAATGGCAAAAGGGTCCAAAAAATGACAAAAAGGGGCCAAAACTTCTATAAATATAATGTTGGCAGCTAATTATCACCATTTTAATTTGAGAATTGACCAAAATTCAAAAAACACCCCTTTTCCGAAAGAGTTGATTCTGGGAGCTTCAGTGGATGAAGCGAACTTCTGCTTGGACCAAGTAAGTACAAACTAACCTCTCTTGCATTTCCATCCTTCATTTTTGCATTTATGTTTGTTTTTTGGGGGGGCACTGACCTTTAAAGAGGTTGGCCCTGTGTGTATGCAGGATGTCAAAGCACATCCCGCATGTACAAGCAGGTAGAAGATAATTTTCCCACGTGCACATGCGACTGTCGCCAAGACAGCCCACGTACACCCTCAAACAAGTGGAAAAAATGAAAAGGCAAGATTTAACTCTCCAAACTTTGGAATTTTGTAGGATGTGTGTTCATTGGAGAGAGAGGGAGCATGAGGAAATTGATTTTTTGGTCTCATAGGACCCTGCTGCTATCGTTGTTTTATCACAATGCGGGTTTTTAAAGTTCTTCCACTGTCCGTTTATGAGGGAAAAACCCAGGTTGCTAAATGCTTTGATAGATTACTGGAATCCTATTGCAGAGGCATTCATGCTCGAGGGGAATTCCTTGAATCCAACGACTGAAGACATTTACTTCCTGAATGGTCTCTCGAGGAGAGGGGATCCAGTCAACTTGCGTACTTTTCCCCCCGAGCCTCACAACATTGAGGAGTTGATTGGACTCCATTGCGAGCCTAGTACTGAGAAAGTAGGTTCTCAGGTGCCTATACATAAGATCATCAACCTATCACTCAAAGTGATAGTTCTACTCATTGGGAGGATCACTGGATACATGGCTTTGCATCAAGCTTCCCGAGCGCACATGCATTGTGCAGTACAGTGCTTAAATGCACAGATTTTCGACTAGAGTACAACCATGTTGGATTGCATGAAGAGACAGTTAACAGGGTGTCGGTTACGGGAGCACCAAAAACTCGGGTTTGGGACTTTTTGTGTTCCTTTTTATTTGAGAGGGTACCTAGTCTCAGTGCTTGACAGACTATATGAGGGCACGAGGCCTCTCTCCCAACGCTATGTAGATGGGTGGCATTGTTGCTGCGACAGGGAGGAGGGAGGACCATCGAGGCCTTCGATGATAAATTTTTTGACTGGTGGTCATGGAAGATTCTGACAATAGAGGACTACCCCTATACCGGGATCAATTTTTCTAGGGATCCTGACATGCCTGTACCTCCCAGAGCAAAGTGAGGAGATATGGGTAAGTTTTTCTTTTCAAAGTTATTTAATTTTTATGTCTTTTTATATATATCATTTTTTTTTGTATACCAATGTATCTGACACGTATGTATATGTTATGTATAGATGTGGGACCAGTGTGTCCAGTAGAATTTTCAAGGACAAGGCGGCGTCCTCGACCAGAGGCAGGACCAGCAGCAGCTATCGGACCAGTAGCAGCAGCAGGGGGGCCTCCAACTGGAGAGGCTGATAAAGTATTGAGATGGGTGGAGCAGAACCTCACCGCGCATGATCATACAGTCCCTAAGGAAAAGATCGAGGATCTCCCACTGTTAATGCAACCTCACGTAGTAAGTGTGACACGGACCTGGGTTCAGCTCTTTTGGCATTTAGAAAACATCGGTGTTCATTATGGTAAGGCCAACACGCCCCGCCCTTAGCTAGGCTAGACTACTTACATGCCAAGAGCACTTTTTGTATATTTTTGAGGGCATAAGCCCCACGACTCTTACTGGACATATTTTTTAGGTGCTTGCACCCACCCATGTACTCTGATATTGTTGATATATATATGGATATTTTACATATTTTTACGTCTTATGGATTACATCTATTTTACAAATGTATTTACATGTGTGTGTGTGATTTTCCTTACATGTGTGTAATATGCCAATCTAATGCATGATTAGCTAGAGTATTTGTGATTTGATTCAATATCCTAGGAACATGGATATACATAACATAATGAAAGATTTGTTCTAACAGATGTACCCTAAGGAATTGTTGGTGTAGTGTAGGATCATAAACATGGTAAACCCCATTTAACTGGGACACAACCAGCTAAGCGTCTAAGTAGACCTGGAGGTGAGATATACCATGTGACAAAGCATCACGAAGAAAATCTAAAAATGTGTTGTATTTGGTGACATTGTTTGTGGCGTCACCTAAACAAATACCTCCTGAAGATAGAAACTGGCCCTAAGGTGTGAAAATCACCCAAGCTACGGAAGCAAGCCTCCAAGTGTGTCGTCTAGCACCGTCCACAAACCCAATGAACACCTCTGATTCACTTGACATCTGCCACAGTGAAAAATATGACATCAAAAATGACACGTCCATAAAACCAAAAAGACAAAGGATAAAAATGTAAAAGAACTATACATATGTTACAAGAAGTCACCCAAGGCGATCCACCTATGAGTAATACTTCTTGAGGTAGAGCCCATTTCTAGGCTCCGCCAAATCATTTCCCTCAAAGTCCACTAGATGATAAGCACCCTTATTTAGAACCTCCTTCATGATGAAAGGTCCGACCCACATGGGTTTGAACTTGCCTACCCCAAGGGTGTCCTTATCTTGGTCATAGACTAGGACAAGGTTGCCTTCATAGAAAATCTAAGGACAGACGAACTGATCATACTGACACTTGAATTTTTTCTTGTGAGCCTTGTTAGCCAATCCTGCATCCCGATGATGCTCATCGAGATACTAAAGATATAATAAATGCTCTTCAAGTGGTGAAGTGTCTGGAAATAACTGTAGTGCCAATTTTAGAGAGGGGATCTGGCACTCTATAGGAAAGACTTCTTCCAACCTATAAACGACTTGAAAAGGTGAGAAACCGGTTACATTCTTAACAGACATTCGGTAGGCCCATAGTGCCAAGTACAACATCAAATGCCAATTTGACCTGGCCGAATTGATCATTTGTTGTAGAATATTCTTATGGGATTTATTCATAGCTTCCACCTGGCCATTATCTTGTGGGTAGTAGGGTGATGAATGTTCTTGCCTCAACCCAAGATTTGATGTTAACTCGAACATCATTTTGTTCTGAAAGTGACTACCATGGTCAGTGACAATCTCTCTCGGGACGTCGAACCTTGCTATTATTTGGTTAAAAAAAAAGAGATTTGTTGTCTTTCCATCATATTTAAACATTGGCATAGCTTCAACCCACTTTGTGAAGTAGTCTATTGCTACAATGATATAACGGTTCCCCCTTGCGGAAGGGGGGTTGCATGTAGCGTAATCAATCCCCCACTTGGTGAAGGGACCAACTGTGATGATGGGAAACATGGGAGCAGGGTGTGCCCTCATCTTCCGAGAGAAGATCTGACACGGGTGGAACTTCTTGATCGATTCAACACAATCTTTGATTAATGTCAGCCAAAAGTAAGCATCTCATAGAATCTTTTGGGTTGTTTCCAACCCAGACAAATGACCACCACATGCTCATGTGTGGCAATCGTTAAACACAATTTTTACTTCTTCATGAATGAGACACCGGTGAAAGATGCAATCTATACCTCAACGATACAAAGTGTCCTCGAGTATCAGATAGTTCTTGGCCTGATGTCATATATGACGACGCTCATCATGAGGAGCATAGGTGGGGCACTTCAAAGTCTGGAGATAGACTAGTATATCTCCATACTAGGGGTCTGAAGATGTGATCAAAAATATGTCTCCTTTGATAGGCGACTCCTCGGGTATAACATCACCTGATTGGACCGGAAGTTCCGAAATGAGTTTCACGAAGACCAACGACTTTTTGGATTTTGCCGAGATGAAATCCAAGTTGAATTATTGGAGGATAAATATCCATCTACTAATATTTCCATCGATTACACATCATGTCAACACGTATTGAAATGGATTCACAATGACAATGACAATGGTCTTGTGAAATAAGATGTAATGATGGAACCACTGGACAACATGAACGGCTGCCAACACAAGTTTTTCAACGTGGGAATAATTGAGTTACGGTCCAACTAGTCCTTGGCTCAAGTAATAGATCATGTATTCTGAGAGAAAATCATCCTCCTGAACCAAAACCATGCCGATGGTCGACTCTGTAGTGTCCAGGTACAATAAGAAATCTTTATTATAATTGGGTGGCCGAAGCAGATGGGTAGACGTGAGGGCATGTTTCAATGCTTCAAAAGAGTGTTGAGCGTCTTCATCCCAATGAAAAGGAACGTCCTTCTTCAGTAAACGCATGAAACCCTTTCTGATCTCAGTATATTTTGCAATGAAACACCATAAGAAGTTCTCTTTTCCCTATAAACTCTGAAGTTGAGGGATTGTGCACGAAGGAGGCAACTGAACTATTGCCTCAACCTTTAGAGGATCGACCATGATCCATGTTGTCAAAACTATGAAACCAACCAGACGACCTGATGTTACACAAAAACTACACTTGTTTGGATTCAAGTGAATCTAGTAGTAGCAACATCGCTCAAAGATAAGTCGAAGGTGTGTTGTATGATCAGATCTCTTATGAGATTGTGATTCTAAATCATCAAGATAAGCCTTGACTATGTGTTTGAGGTCGTGGAAAGTAAAATACATTACCCACTGAAAAGTAGCTCCAGCATTTTTCAAAACAAAAGGCATCTTTTGATAAGTGAATGTACCCCACGGAAAAATGAAAGAGGTTTTGTGTTGGTCTTCGGGTTTGATTTGTATCTGATTGTATCCTGAAAAACCATCCATGGAAGAAAAGGTCTTGCACCATGTGCATTCATTGACTATCTGGTCAATAAATGGCATGGGTAAATTATCATTTGGACAGGCTTTGTTCAAATCACGGAAGTCCGTACATACGTGAATCATACCCTAATTTTTTTTTACTACCACAGGATTTGACACCCATTGAGTCAATTGAACGAGGTAGATGAAACCATCTTTGAGTAGTTTCATTACTTCAGCCTTTATAGTTGTTGCTTTCCTGGGATTAACTCGACAAAGCTTCTGCCGAACCATTTTGGCATCAGGATATGTCGTGATTTCATGTTCAAGGATTCTTGGATCTATGCCTGGTATTTCCTCGTAAGACCAGGAAAACATGTCGTAGAATTATTTAAATAAATCCATGTAGATTTGAATCTCCTTGGGGGAGCAATCTGCGCCGACAAAGATATTCTCCACGATGCCATGGATTCTAGAGATATCAATAGGTATCATTTTAGTGATGGTTTCCATATTTCCTTCAGCGTAAACAGCGTGTGTAGCCAAAGGATTGATAGGACAAACCCTATCTCCAGCCATAGTTAGAGTGAATTCTCCTACTTCAATTCTTCTTAACTCTGGGAGAAAATAAGATATGTGATGGAGATCATCTCAAGGTCTGTCTGGACTAGTCATTGCCTCAATAATTGCCTCATCTACGAGCAAGACTAAGTCTAAACAATCAGTATCGGCAAGGGAACCTTGAGCCCAAATAGGCTCGAGAACCAGATCTAAATCTTGTGTGAGATTCAGATCGGGGTCGGTGGAATATTGTTGGACTATAGAGTACACAAATTCTGTCATGGAAAAAGGCATGGCCATGCCATGGTTCCCTGTCCCTTCCATCATAGCTGACGGGGAAGGAAGATTCCATGGATCGTTAAAGTAAGTCGTATGAAATGATGAGATCTGAAAGATTTCAGCCCTAGGCTGGTCGGGGACAACCGATATGTAATGGAAATTTTTGGTCAGAGGTGGGTAATAGAAAGTACCCATCAAAGGTGGTCACAAACCAAACCCTACGTTGATGATGTCATGCTGAGGGTTATCAATCATTGGGACTGTGGATACCCCCAATGAAGGATCAGGATGAGAGAAGGATAACCGATCAATGGACATGATCTGACCCTCATGTGGAAACAACAAGACCCAGAAAATTTTCTAGGCCACTTCTTGCATAGAATAGGTCCAAATATTTCCTAACAAGAGATTGTAGTCAAGAGACACATCGACCACTTCAACCTCGATGCACACAGTCTTCCCCCCTAACTGCACAGGGAAAGAGGGGATGATTCCATGTGGTCGGAATAAACAACCATCGAAAGTGGTAATAAGAGTAGGTGAAGGAGACAAAATGGGTTGGCCAATGGCCATACAACATGCCAAAGACATCATACATGTCAAGGCACCCTCATAAACCATCGTGCGGAAAATGTTCCAAGAAAAAGTTTTTGTGATGTAAGACACTACTATCTGAAACACCACGTGGTAAGGAAGACGAGGTTTTAAGCTGGCTGTATCAAGCATAATCGTGCTCAGATTACAAGTCTCAACAGATCCTAAGGAAACTAACAAAGCCTTTCTCTGGGAAGGGCAGCTCTGGAGGACTTCCAAAGCAGACATCACACAAGGGGTTTGTGACAAATTCTCCACCACAGAGTAATTATGGGCGGCCCTTGAGTTTGGTTTGTGGGAAGCTTTCTTGAATGCACCTTTGGGGATGCATGTCATTGTTTCTCCCAACATATTCTCAATCTGGAGAGGAAGAGATGGGTTTTCGGCTTTTTTACCCTTCTTAGAGGTGTTTGGAATTATGTAGTCGTGTGTCCTAGTTGTTAAGTTAATGCTATCTTTTATCATGTACACATTCATGGATGAAGGATTAATCACTGATAGAGGGGGTCCCTGACTTCCCCCTTCCACACTCAAAGAGGCTTGAGTTAAATTTTTCCCATGTGGAAATGGATTTGTTAACACGATAGGCTATTGTTGTGTTAATAACTTTTGGGCCTTCGCAAGCCGAGGGCACTGGTGAGTCAGGTGGTCTTTCATGCAAATATTATATGGGTACTTTGACTTCTTCTTTGTTGTGTTTCTCTCGCCAGCGTTATTGGTAGGTTTCTTATCCCCCTTACCCTTCTTTCACTGTTTCTTCTTTCCGTCAGGCTGCAGGGTGGCCTTTGGGTTTATCCATTGCACACTATGTGCATCCGACATTTGAGTAGGGGGAGCAATCGAACCAGTGGTCTGGCTAGCCACTATCTATTGTATTGACAATTGATGCAATTGATTCAACAAATGATCGGCGGGCTTCGTTTGCACTGAGCCAACAATACCATTGGCATGTGGTCCAGATCTTTGTCTGGTCTTGTTAAGTATCAACCGTGGTGCATCTGGAAAAACTTCATAAAGTAAACCAGATTGAGAGTAAATCAACTCTAGCTATTGAGCTCTCATTATCGCTTCTTCTTCTTAAAAGACCCCTGAGGTTTCGACGTATTTAGATAACTGGGGTACCAAAGACTTAAGGAACCACTCAAGTAGGAATGTTGGTGGGACTAGTACTTTTATCAAACTCTTCTAGCATCTCCATTCTTGGATGTGATCTAAGATATGGTCCACTTTTGTCTACTCAAAGTTGGCCAGCAATTCGGTGCTAGTGTCATATCTCACAGGTAATTGGAAATTGTTTAAGAAAGTCATTGCAAATTCGTCGAAGGAAGAGTATCTTGAGTGGTCGAGCTCAATGTACCATTTTGTAGCACTCCCGATCAGAGTGCGTTGAAACAAATGCAACTGGATGGAGTCATATCTCAGAGCACCATAAACGGAAGGTGGTCACATGATCGCCTGGATCTTCATTAGGCTTGGCCTTGAACTTTGGAATGTCTGAAGTAAACTTGGTTGGCATGGGAGGCCAACGCAGATCATGACAGATGGGGTCGTTTAATAACCTTTTCAAGTCTGGCAAGTGCAGAGTTATCGGAAATGTTAATTTGGGTTGTTGATTATAACCAGGGAAAAAAGAGCCTAGAGTTTGGTTGGCACTAGGTTTCTAGGAAAAGTTAGGTCGTTGGTCAGGGTTCTGGTAATAACCATGGCCGTAACTAGTGAAAAGATTTTGTGCTTGTTGAGACGTCATCGACTAACTCCCATAATAGGATGTAAATGGTTGGGCTTGCATCGCATTCCAAGGATTTTGGGAATGGCTTCCCCCTGTCGATCCGATGAGCATAGGTGTTGAGACTTGCCCGGGGTTCCATTGGCTATGGAAGGTGTTTACCCCAGTTGACACCCCTGACAAGGGAACTGATCTCTGTCATGGATTCCAAGGTCCTTGTGAGAAAGGAATTCCTAAGTTTTTCCCCTGTGCAAGAATAGTACCCCGCATAGGATTTTTTTGTCCATAACTAGGGTTTCTCTCGATCGAGACGATAGCTGATGAGAATGTGTTGTTTCCAAACGTGTCGAACAAAGAGAACGGTGTTGAACCTACTAGCATGCTATAAGAAGGAAGTCCTTGAATACCTGCTCCAAACAAACTATAGTTTACGTTCGACTCGGTGGAGTGCTAGTGAGCACCACCGAGCGAAGGGGATGAAGGAGGTATATGACCCCCTCCATAAGGGAAAGCATTATAGGCAGCTAAATTTCCCCCCATGGATCCTTGCAGAGGATCGTTAGATCTCCCTGCCCCCAGACCTAAAGTATGTATAGTGGAGTAGGAAAGGACAGAGTTTGTATCGAAGCGAGGCATCCCGTATGAAAAAGTAGGGCCTGTCACACTCTGGGTGAAAGGATCAGTGATCACCGCCATAGACAAAATCAGACCATTGCCCAAGGTAGAGGTGGTTGAGACCATGGTGGTCCGGAGTGGTGACGGTTGGTTAGGAGGTGGAAAACCCCCTGTAGTGACATCCATAGAGGGAGTATGATTATTCCCTGAAGAAGTATCATCATTTGTCGCCATATTTGTTTGTGACACTACTTTATGCTCGTAAGGTTTAACCTGTACGATGATGGGCATCGATAGATTAGTGATCGGAGAGTTATAAGGACCAAGATCTTATGCTCCAAGGTCATCAATGGTTGGTTCCTCTGGAATCAAATTTTTTCTTCTTTAAGATGGGTCGGGCTCAGTTTACTGTGGCCCGATCGCCCCAAAATACCCTTGTTGGTCTAGTCTTCGCCTTAGTGGTGGCGGGGGTGGCTCCAGATTAACCGGTGGCAGGCCAAGAATCCTTCGCGACCGGCGGAGCTCCTAATCGTCCATGGTGTGAGAAGATAAATGAAACACTAGGGCTTTCTATTAATGTTTTGAAAACCAACACACACTAGAAAAATCTCCTATGAGATAAGACAAGCAGATCACTAGCTAGTTGGAAGAAAAGTTACACCAACCAATGCTAGAGAAACTTACCGGTGCAAATGCAACTCGAATACGGAAGCACCCTCCAGGTATACTCTACAAAGTGTGGCTAGATTTATTCCCTAGGTACCACGGTATAACCCCGCAGTCACCTGTGTAAGTCACTAAGATAAAGGTAACTAGGTTGCGAGTGCGTGAAAAGTCACTAGGTGGGTACAGTCAGCAGTCGGGTGGACCACAATCAGCGGGGTATCAAGCCCAAAACCTATCAAGGGTATCGAAATAAAGTGTTCTAGAAGACGAATGAGGACCTCGAACAGATTTGAGATCCATGAAGCTCTGTTGCAAATGCAATCAATGAAATCCCAAGATAATCCCTCTATATGTGTTCCCCACTATGCTTGGTCCGACTTTGGAGGGGTTATCTCCACTACCTTTCCTTAAGCGACCTCATGTTTAGCCCTTGTGTTAGAGGGGGGTCCTAGATAAATTTCACGGTTACTGGACTTTCAAGCACTCCCTAGCTCAGACTCTTATGTTTGTTTTTCTAGCCTTGAAGAGTTTCCTCTCCAGTCCTAAATCAAGGCTCTAGCCTAGACTAAATTGATGGGCCCTTCAAACACAAAGTCTAATAACTTTTAATTAAGTGTTAATTTTAGTGGTTGTCTTAATTCAAAAGGAATGGAATGAAACTAGTGATGTTCTTTAAGAGATGAAAGAGAAGAGAATAATATTATACTGGAAACAAAAGTACTTTCTTCACAAAAAAATATTTTCCAATTTAAACTCTTTAACCAAACTTTTTGTGACTACTTTTCTCAGATATTTAAAAAGAAAAACTTAAAACAAGATTTCGCTTGACTACAAGCTACTTAAATTCCTAAGCATTCAAGTAAATAACTTAAGAAAACTTTATTTTTTCTTGGTAAATGAAACAACTAACCTAAACTACTTTACCCAAAAAAAAAAAATGAAAGATTTTTTTTTTTGTTTTATGCTTCAAAACAAGAAATTTGAAAATGAATTCTTTTCTTTTCTTCTAAAGCAAAAAAGGGAAAAATGACCACATAGGTACTTCTTGCTTGAACATTTATTTTATAATCCCTGCAATCTGCAACCTTATGTCCAAAGTTAGTACAATAAAAACAATGACCATAAAATAAATTTGCATACCTGGGAGTGAATGATCTTCTTTGTGGCGTAGTCCTTCTGAATTTTTTCCTTGACTGATCATGATCATGATTCAAGATTATTTATGGCTTGAATATGGATGGTATTCTTGAAGATGTATCTTCAATAGTTTTCTTATATTTTGGTTGACCATGATTCCTTCCTTTGAGTACTTCTGCATAACTCTTTCTATTTTCTTCATTCTTCTTTTCTAGCAACCTAGAGTGTTTCTCTTCATTCTCTATAAATGATGTGGATGTTTTTGTCTCTTCAACGTTCTTGTTGAGATTGATAATTTTACTTCTCAATGTCACAACTTCTTCTTCAAGATTCTCAACCTCTTCTTATTTCTTCATTATCTGGGACTTCATGACTTCTTCTAATCTTTTTGCTTCTTCAAGCTGAATTTTTAATGTGACTATTTCTTCTTCAAGTCCTTTCTCCTCTTGACCAAACTCTACCTCAAGATGGTTTAGATCGTTAGTTCTTTCCTTAATATGATATGTCAATATCTTCTCTCTCATTTCTTCTTCTTCCTTCTGTGCTGCTATGTTGGTTTCCAAACACTGCTTTTGATATCCAAGATTTTCTTCAATCTTTATGGCTTCTTCTAGCTGAGTTCTTAATTTTTCAATGACCTGTTGGGATTCTTTAAAAATGTGAACACTTTCCTTTTGTTTCATCAATTCTTTCTTGAGTGAATTGTTTTCTTCTCCTAGTTCATCTAAAGCACTAATCAATTCTTCTTCATAATTTTCTTCCTTTTCAATTAGTTTTTTTGTCTCATTTCCTTCATGGCATTCTATTTCAAGATGTCCATGTTTTTCACAATTAAAACAAAACAACATAACTCTTGTGATTGTGTACTCTTCATCTTTTGAATCTGCTTGACATGGTGAACATAATTCTTCTTGATTTGTATCTATATCTTCTTTGACATTTTTCTGAATCTATGATGGGTGAAGAATATATGTCATGTAACTTATCCCAAATTTATTTTGTTGATGAAAAATTACCAACCATTTCTCTTACCGGATTAGGTAATCCTTCCCAGATGAAACCCATTGCTATTTTTTTATTCTTCCTCAAATCCTTCTTGGTTGTAGTCTTTGCCCTTTTTGAACTATCATATCCTGTAACAAATGATAGCCAAATATAATGTCCATGTGCCTGTAAAAAATATTTTGTTCTTATTCTCCACATCTCATACTTAAAACCATTATGAGCATTAAACATTAGTACTCCATTATCAAAATAATCCATGATATCCTTTCAGTGGTTAAACTATTTCTTGAAGGAACTGACTCTGATACCAATTGTTGGATTACTAAGAGGGGGGGTGAATCAGTAATAGAGTGATTTAATCCTTTGTAACCATATAATCCAAGCGGTTTATCAATGTAGCATTATCATCCAATAACTACGGAGTAATAAAGAAATGAACAAATGAACAATTATACACATACACAGTACACCAGTGTTTTACGTGGAAACCCAAAGCGCGAGAAAACCATGGAATGATTTTTCTTATATGTCTTGAAGAATTACAGTCATTGGAAGCACCAAATTCCTTTGTTTTCCAGCTGCAACTGGAAGGAGGCTCCGACCCCCTAGTTTCTCAGGCTAGAACCTAACGGAAGCTCCAACTCCCAAATTCTCTAGCTACAACCAGAAGGAGGCTACAACCCCCTATATTCTCTGGCTACAACCAGAAGGTGGCTACAACCACATGTCCTTGCCCCGTCCAACCACCCTGACATATCAATATAATGATGGAACCATTGTCACACTATCTCTGTGAGATATACTACTGCAAAACATGTACCAATCAACCTGTACCATAAACAAGTGCATCAACCATGCACCAACCTATACAAAACTTATACCATGAACAAGTGCATAAGCCACGCACCAAACCTATACAAAACCTGTACCATGAACAAGTGCATCAATCATGCACCAAGCCTGTACAAAACATGTACCATGAACAAGTGCATCAACCATGCACCAAACCTGTACAAATAACATGTCACAGCAAATTGTCCAAACAACCTATCTCATCAATATTATCAACCAAATCAGATCTACTCACCAAGATCAATCACCAAGACAACTCTCAAATATGTGCATCAACCAATCATAACACAACAACTCATAATCATCACCAAGATCAATATGTGCTTCTAATAATATACCAATACAAGTATGCTACATCATGCATAAACCATGTGTCAACAATACTACTAACAAGTGTCTCCAACCATGTACCAAGTATGTACCAATCATGTATCAACTATGACTCATCAATATGTACCAACAACATCAACTATACACCTCATGTATGTGCCAACTCATCAACTACTTGTCCCAACCATGTACCCAACATGTACCTTAACCAAAATCCCTCATCAATTTCATCATCCAAATATAATTTGTAACTTTGTAATGGACCTGGTGTATATGATCACATACCTGCAAACCTTCCTTAACTTTCACAACAAGAGACTAGCATTTTCATCAAACTTTTCTTTAGTCTCATATGACTAGTTTGGGATTAGTAAACAACCCTAACTTGAAATAATCATAACTATGTACTTCTAATGAATAAAGATATGAAAATAGTACATAATGTTCTTCATTTTTTTTTATGCAATTCCTCCAGGTGTCACTACTTGGAACCTCTCAGAAAAGGAGTTATAGAAAGAATGACATACCTTGTTGAATTCTGGTGTATTCTAGAGAGAGACCTTGTAGAGCATGCCCTGCACGGAATATTTGTTGAATGGATCTGAAAATGTTACACATAATACTAAATATTGTACTCTAACCAACAATTTTTTTCTTACTGAATTTGGATATGTTATGAATAAGTTATGATGTTTTTACCCGAAACACTTGTTTTAGACTAGTTTCAAGACTAGCCAAAAACCATATTTTCCACGGAGTGTAACTCAAAAAATACAACGACCCACAAATTGAATTATTTACCATAGATACTTGGATATTTTTCCTCAATGGCCTATCAATTTCACGGTCACAATCATTCTATAAAAAAAATTATTTCGAAAATGGTGAGATGACCTGTAAATAACATACCTTAGAAAGCATCATCAACCGTACATATGGTGACGTGGCAGATTCTGGTTGGCAGGTGTTGGATGAATCCTGTGTCGACACGTGGCATTTTTCTGGTCAATGATTGGGTGCCACATGGCCCAATCGTGGGCTGCCACGTGGCACCCCGGTATTTGTTATTGTTGTGTTTGTTAAAATATATTGGAGTCCGTGGGGTTCGACCCCTGGACCTCCCCACCACATAACACTTCCACAAACTCCGACCAACCAATGGGCTATCACATATGCCTTGATATGTATGCGCTCCGGAATATATTTGAAGTCAAATGATTGTGTGGTTTTGGGCCACGACCGACGCACCTTCACATATGTGACCACGGTTATATATGTTATGGTATGGCGCATTTCATATATAGTTCAAACGGTTGTGTAACCAAATAACTCCTGCCAAGTGTCACTTTATTATTTGATATGGGACGGAGCCCCATTTTTAAAGCGCGTGGTCCTATGGACTCATATGCCCCACGGCTTGACAGTTGGGGGTATTAGTTTCGTTAACAGTTCGACGGTTTGCACCGTTTTACGGTTGTGGACGTGTGTTGGGTTTTCACGCTATATATTGCATGTGTGCCAGGTTCATTTGACAAGGGTGTGTTTTGTAGATGCAGAGACAACAAGCTTGAAGGGGGAACTTCCAGGAGGCCTAACTTCTTCATTTTTTGACCGATTGAGGTGTCGAAAGAGCCCAGTTGGGGGTTTTTGGACGCTCTGAAGCCATTGGAGTAGTCGGTTGGTCAGTTTGATCATTGTAAGGCATGTTTTTTATCACTTTGAGCAATTAATAATAAATGATCCATTGGAAGCTGGACCAGGAGATGTATCCCAAGAGAGGGGTGAACTCCTTTATCAATTGTTATTTTTTATGTGCTTATGTTCATTGATTATGCTACTGTCTGTGTGTATTTTTCATGAGTAATCCCTTAATTTATGTGTTGCAAAATTGATCCATTTTCTTTTAACACGTAACATTTACTTGCAATAATTTCAAGATTTTTAAGTCTTCTTCATTTTTAGATCAGTCACTTCACTTTATTATTTAAATAATCCTTCTTGACTTTTTCACTTTAATTTATCATTTAAATAATAATTTCTTCTTTGCAAGCTCTTTGACTTTTTTTACCTTTTGGGGCTTCAATCCAACATATGAGGCTCCTCCAACTTCGTAAGGCCATAACTCACAAACTGTGAGGAGTTATGTGACGTTCCACATACCACCATAAATTGAATAACATTTACTATCCATATAGAATAGTCTTTCCTTCAAATATATTAAAACTCATACCATTATCCATCAAACAAACTTGGGTCCATTACCCAAACCTGGGTTCTCCAACTTCTCATGGCCATAACTCTCTAACCGTGAGGAGTTATGTGGCATTCCACATACCACAAGAAATGGAATGACATGTACTATCCATATAGAATATTATTACCTTCAAATATATTAAAACTCATACCATTATACATTAAACAACCTTGGGTCCATTACCCAAACCTTTGTGACTGTAATTCGCTATCGAACTTTCTCCAAGGGTTGACAATAATCTACAATATAACTCTCAAATAGTTGACATCAATGAAAACCAACAATCCATACCAACTATCCATCAACCTAAGCCAACTGTCTGACAATGACATCAAGAAGATATGAATCCATGTAGAAAGCAGGGGTCTCTCCTTTCTTCGGCATCTAAGCCTATTGTATACAGATGCTCAGTTGTTTAGAAATGATCGCTCCCCATTTGAAACCGCTCCTGGAGATTTCCACTATGTAAGATAAGGGCATCCATGCCTCTGAAAATCTAGAGCAGTCCTTCTCTCCATATAATCATCATATGAGATCCATCAAATAGATGTATGGCTCCTTTAAGTTGGTTTTTTGGTACCATACAGTGCTCTGGTTGGTGTATTTCTTGTCTTCCCTCCACCATGAGGCCATCACCCGACTGGTGTCGTGGTGCTCATAGAAATTCATGACGAAATCTATATTTAGACGCTCATCGGGGCCTCATAGTTTGTAGTATTTCTAGACTTCTACCAGAAGGAACACCCCGACACACCCACCATTGTCATCATTGATTAAACACTTATGTGTGTCTGTGTGGTCAATCAGCCACTTCAGGAGTTCTATACAGGGAAAAACAGGGGTTTTGCTTGCCACCATATGCAGGTACGATCGTCGGATGTTCGAAAACACCTTGTTGTCAAGAGCTCTCACATATAGATCATTGTGTGGGATACATTCTGGGTATTCCTCCCAGCTGATATTTTTAAAGAGCTCTCCCCAATGTGGGAGTGTCTTCTTGGACCCTATACTTGCCTCTATATCTCTAAAGGATGAAGTCTGGATGAAAACCTTCTTCGTCATTATCTTAATGACAGGTTCCGACCTCGGAGTGTATTCTAATTTTTTTGCGGCCCCTGGAGAGGAGGCTTCACCTACCTTTGGTTCTTTCAGCTTTGGTGCCCTCAACGATCATCTGATGTTTGGATTCCTTGGTGACATTGTTCCTGTAATTAAAATAAACCTTCAGAGACTATGTAAATAACAAAATTAGATTAAAAATAGATGAACTATAACCATGTAAAATCCACAGACTTGGATACATACCTGTAAAGCTTCCTAAACCTGGTTATTTTGATACTCACGAGATCTTTTCAACCTTCGAATTACTCATCTTTCTTCTTTGGATTCTCTGAATTTCCTTACATGTAGAATGATTTCGTTTACAATGGCTCAAGAGAATTTAAACCAAGGAAGAACTTATTGTGTCGCATCAACCATTCAACTCGGGTGATGAGTGAAATTTAAACAGAACTACTGTTGAATCTCTGCAACTTAAATTCATCATGGGTTGATGGCGGAGGCGCAGAGGGTGATGTGGTCTATCGATGATTTTAAACAGTTGTTTTTATTGAAACACGAGGTAGAAAATCATGTGGGATTTGGCATTAATTATCCCCTTAAACTCTCAAAATCCAATCATATCTAACGCTAAAACATCCCATCGTGTCTCTTTCTCAGTGGGTGGATCGAGGATCAGGGATTTGCTACGAACGTTTGCATTGATGTTCTTCTGCAAAAAGATATGATGCTGATCAATCTCACCATACAATGTTGTCCTAGAAAAGATGACTTGGAGGTGTTACTCAGCTTAGGGAACCAAGAATGACTCGGGGTAAAACTAGACCATACGGTTCTCTAATCTGGAAAAGCCACGTGGCGTTGAGGACCAATGACCTAATTCGTGTGTATTAATTGAAGTCAAGAATTTTCTTAAGTTATTCATTCTAAAAAAAACCTTAGCTTGTTGGTGCCAAAAATATATCCAAGGTCAGCGATCGGCCATACACCTATCAAGTTCTTTCTTCGAATTAGCTTCCTCGAAAAAGTCTCGATGCTGAAAAACGCATTGGAATTGGTGATCGGGGATATTCCTTAGCGTGGTCAGAATGTTCGTTGCAATCTGTTTAGGTTTTCCCCACTTTCGATAAGCGTGTCGGGCATCGTTTATCAGCGATATCTTTTCTTTATTTGTTAACATCTATTCCCCTCGTCTTTTACCGATGTCGAAGGGGAATAGACTATCAAAAATATCCTTATGCGAGACTTAGATGCAAACAAAAAATTCCTTTTTCCAATGCCGATGGACATCAGTGCTCGGTGACTGATGTTTCTCGAGTGGTTCTTTTCCTTCTTTGAATTCCTTTCGATGTCGAATCTGAGCGTGTCGGGTGAAGTGTTTTGGTTGTTGATTATTTATTCAGTTGTTAAGGATTTTTAAGTCATGGGGTTTCATAGGTTCAAACAAACCTTAATAGCTGATGAGATTCATGATAATGAGAAAATACAAAACATTTCTGAAAATCAAGTCAAATCAAACAGTGTAAAGATCAAGTGGCACCCAAAAATGTAAAAATTTGACATAGGATTTTTAGGGTGTGTTGAGTGCTCAACAAATGGAGACTTATTGGGCGAAAGCAAAATCTTTGTTCCTACCTGGGGCTCGGTTGATACAAAATATGTTTAAAAACTTAATTAGTTTTTAATCAAAGCCTCTTTTATCCTTGCATTTGAAATTCATTGGTTGGTGTGTTTGGGCCTACCTGTGGGGTTTTCAACCTTTATTTCACCTTTGTTTTCCTCAACCCTGACTCATGCCCATTTTGACAATATTCTAGTAAAGAATTCACTGGCACTAGGCCTTGTAGTTACCCTTATTCACTTTCTACGGTGTTGCTCCATTGCCAGCGAGCGTCCATAGCCCTGGCGGAGCCACCCTGACGTCAAAAACCTTGCTCTGCTGCCAACAAGAATCCATAGCCCCAACGGAGTTGTTTGCATACCCTCTCTTACTGTGCGCTCATTTGATATAGTTGATTTTATTTCGACAGAGTGCCATGAGCAAGTGGGAGAGAGGAGGACATTTGTTGTTTGCAAAATGATATGGTTAAGGTGAAACTTGATAGCTATGTATCTGAGGTACATGTAGTCATTTCCATCTTACCATATTTCCCTTAAGGTTTTACCACACCACCAGGCAGACACTTCATCACTTTTCCAAGGTTGTTCATATGCACAGGTTAGATGGAGAACCCTTTAAAACAATCACAGGTCCCCTAGCACTTCTTGTGTGGTATGAGAGTGATGAGTCAGGAATAGAGTTCGTTATATCACATGAATTGAGGGAAACCAATGTTTTGAAAAAACACAATATTCAAAAGCACAGAAGTATTATAAAAAGAAACAATAAAAAAATGCATTCCGCAATCGACCTAGCTAAAACAAAGCATCATGAAAACATAAACACAATTTATTTATTTTTAATGGAAATATTGTTTTAGGGATTGGCCATTCACCAAGAGGGCATCAGGTTCCCCCCTCATATTCTGCAGCCGATATGTGCCTACCCCAATCTTCTCGACCACCTGAAAAGGTCTAAGCCATAGATTCTGAAACTTAGAATGCTTTCCTTTTGGCTCATTTTATCTATCCCATTTTAAGACTAAGTCTCCCACTTCAAAATTCTTCTCCTTAGCCTTATTCTTATCAAACCACCTTTTAACTATCTGCGGAGCTATGAAATTTTATTTTTCTTTCTCCCTGTCTTCTTCCACCATGAAGAGAGTATCAATTCTTTTTTGTATGACTGATGAGGTTTGTCGTCTAGAATATTCAGCAAGTTGAAGAGATGGAAGATATATCTCGTTCAGGAGAATGGCTTCATGTCTGTATGCCAAAAAGTATGGGGAATTCCCTATAGCTTCCTTGGGTGTAACTCTTGTTGGCCCTCAGTTATGGATTAAGGAATAAAGAGAAGAAAATGGAAGGGGAAAGACGAAGTACGAAATGCGCAGAAGACACACTGACTGAGATTGGGTCGAAGTGGTCAAAGAAGCGAAGAAGGAGTGAAGTAAGGGGAAATCTAGCCATTGAAAGAGGAGATTGAGGATGAAATATCATCAAGGAAGATGGATCATAGACAACTCAGCAAATGGAATAAGATGTCAACGAGTTCTTTGGAGCACCTCATGGAAAAGAAGGAAAGATAGGATGGCAAAGCCCGAGAAGTATAGGTCAAGATAACCTAGGGTTTTAGA
This sequence comes from Picea engelmannii, assembly GCA_009831015.1. Lineage (NCBI taxonomy): Eukaryota > Viridiplantae > Streptophyta > Pinopsida > Pinales > Pinaceae > Picea > Picea engelmannii. The sequence continues at coordinate 71,081 of ML824224.1, read as the reverse complement.
CACCTAGGGTTTTGGTATCTAGGGTTTTAGACACCTAGACATTTTTCATTATAATGTATAAATAAGGACCTAGATGAGAGAAGAGGGGTTCGTTGTTATTGTGGATAATCATTGTTGTTGAAACTATTGTGTATTGTGCGAGAGAGAAGTGGTGTGTGTGAGAGCATTTTGTATTGTAAGATCTTCAGCTGGGTGCGAAGATCAACCCTGGACTTGGGTAAGCAGGGAGGGGAGATAGAGAAAGAGGGAGATATTTGCAAGCTAAGAGCACAGATAAAACTATATGTTTTCACATAATATATCAAGAAACATAGTTTTTTGGATGTATCCCTAGGGAGAGGGTGAGCCACATATATCTTATTTCTCTAAGTGATTGATGTTATGTTCTTTTTCTTTCTGTTATATTGATATTGCATCATTGTGTTAGATTTGAGATATATCTCGCTTAGTAGGTTTAAGAGAGATAAATAGTAACTAGATCATTGCATGTTGTTGCCTTGGATCCACTTTACATTTCCTCTGGTTTTAGAAACCTATGTCCTGCAACCCCCTATTGCTACTTCGGGTGAGACTATATCTGCTTCGCAGATGTTTCTGAAAGGGCCAGTAGTTAAGGCTTGTTGGTGTGTTGTTAGATGTGAACCCTGGGTCTGCCCCTGTGCCAACAAATGGTTCTGTTGTCGGGACCAGGATCGTATTGAGGGAATGTCAAGGTGGTTTCCATCGAAGACAGAGATTCAAAAGTGGATAGAAGAACAAGAGAAGGAATTTTCTGAAGCATAGAATAAGAACCCTAGTGTTAGCACTGAAGACGGGTTGGGAAAATATATCTTTACTGATATACACGAGATTTTCTTTGGAGGAATTCATAAGGAGATATATGAGTGGATAGCCAGATTGGAAGATACCCAGTTTGAGATCAGAGCTAGACCACCTATTGTTTGGACATCGATGTTGATGAAGAAGGTCAAGAGAGTTGATAACGTTGTGTCAAGAGCAGTAGATCACTGGTTTGATAACAACATTGGAGGGTACATTACCGAGTTTTCTATTGACAGAATAGAGTCGTATAGCTAAGCAGAGAGATATTTATTTAAGGTACCTAGAGGAAACTTTTTACACTTTTTGAAGTTGAAGATCAAGATGTTATTGCATGAGAAGAAAATCTTGAAGATATAGTAGTTGGTCATATCGAAAGGATAATGTTCAAGAACTCAGACAACGACAACAACACAGAGGTTGCACACACGCGCAGTGGGATATCATTTATAGAAGTTCCTCTTGTGAACCTGTTTAAGCAGGGTCACGAGCCACTAGCACAGGACGAAGGGTTCTACAGTGGAGAAGAAGAATATTTTTTGAACGATCAACTTTCAGATTCCACTAGAGCAGAGGAAGGGAAGACTGAATAACTTCACCGAGAAGAATCAGTAACTTCAAGAACCGTGCAAATTGTTGAAGTAAGTACTATTACTCCTTCTTTTGTTTTAGCAGCGTTAAGTAACCAGAGTAGTCAGAGTTATCAGAGCACTATTACCAGCAGTTCAGCACATACTCAATCAAGAAACCTAGGAAGATCTATGGCAGATTAAATGAGGATTCCTATCTTTAGGGGATATGGATTTGAACATCTTGATCAACATTGGTTCTTATGCGAAGCTATATGGAGTATTAAGAATGTCACCAACAAAGTAGTTAAGAGGGCTCAGTTTAGTACTACTTTGAGAGACCACGCACTGAGATGGTACATGAAGTTTTTTAATGGAGTTGCATAGCCTAAACCACTGAAAGAGATCAAGAATGTGTTGAGTGCAAAATTAAAGAAACCCAAGTCAGAGTCAAAATGAATTACAGAACTAAAAGAAATCAAGAAGAGAGTAGTTGAACCTGTGTGGGAGTTTGATCAGAGGTTTAATACCTTTACAGGCCCTTGAGTTTTCAGATTCCAGATGAACAGAATAAAGAATGGTTCATTGTTTCTCTCTTACCACAATCAGATTCCCTCTAATGCAACAAAAGATCGCTTCGCAAGCTAAGGCATTGGAGATTTCCATGAAACTAGAATCAGCCCCTATGGGAGAATCCATCTCAGGTATGAGCCAAATTTTGGGTCAACTAACTATTTTATCTCTGCAGGTCGAAGATATGAAGAAATACAAGGGAAAATATAAAAGAGACGAGATCTGGTGTATCAGATGCAAATCAGAAGGCCACAATAAGGAGCATTGTCCCCTATTTCAGGAGTACTTGGCCTCTAGGGCTCCGAGCCCTTTGAATGAGGTTACTCTACCCTGTTACGAGGTATGTAGAAATAGGCATCTCCCTGGTGAATGCTACTACATGAAAAAATATGTCCAGACACCTGCAAACCTCAACTACACATTCTGTAAATCTGTGGGGCACGATGAGAAATATTGTAGGTCTTATGATATCTTGCATGAAATGTCAAGAGACACATATCGAATTCAAGGAGAAGTACAGGAAGAAGGAAATGCTACACAGTTTAAATCTCCAGGAAGAGGAAACTTCAACCCTCATGGTGGATTCAGAGGAAGAGGACAAGGAGGAGGCATGCGTCGAGGTCGAGGTCAGATCATTTTTTATAACTATGCACATCTAGGACATTTAGCAAGGGACTCGCAGAACCCTTGTACCACTTGCAGCTACTGCAACTCATTCAAACATGTTATTGAATAATTCCCTGTGTTGTTAGCCAAACTTCAGGAGAGACAAGGAGGAAACCATCAAGTGCAATTAATCTCAGCATAACCTCACATAGATGATCCTAGATTCATTGTTATCACCAGAGGAGGCATTGCTATAGGAGAAGACAGGGTGACTCCAGCAAAGACTACAGAAGAATCAAGGGTCAGAAGAGCTACAGAGAAGACATAAGTGTTTGATCTGAGGGAAGAAAAATAGACATTTGAAGAGGCAAGAAAAGAATTTGGAAGAGATCAGGCTTCTTCATCAAAGACACAACTAGAAGTGAGAGAATGTGGAATGCCTTTGGAATTTGATCAGTCTGCATCACCTAGAGAAGGAAAAGAGGTAAGCAAGCTTATGGAATTATTATGTACTTGCATTAATCTGATTAAGGATGAAAGAGATATACAAGAACTACAAAATTTGATCAGATAGTATGAGATAGGTAGCATAGCTCCTTTGTTGAAAAAAGTAGTACATCAAGTATCCAGAAAGAGAAGGACAAATAAGGAACTACACCTGAATGCACAGATTGGATACTATGACATAGATTATGTGGTCCTTGACTTAGGGTCATAATTCAATGTTATGACAAAGAAGACCTGGGCACTGATGGGAAAACCTAAGTTGATCTATTACCCTATCAGACTTAGGATGGCTAATTAGCAGGTATTAATCCCCTTTGGAAGAATGGAACATGTCCCTATGGACATCGACAGGGTAAGGACATTTGTGGATTTCTAGGTGATTGAGATAGTTGTTGATAGTTTTCCTTGTCCTGCGCTATTAGGAATTGATTGGGCTTTCAATAATTCTATTGTTGTCGACTTAAAGAAAAGAAGAATTACATTTTAAGGTGATGACCTTAGGGTCATTGCACCTCTGGATCCTGATGAAGGTCGCATATACATAGATCCCATAAGAGAACAAGACCACACATATGAGCTAGAAAATATTTACAAATTGACAGCAAGACAGTAGGATTACATTAATCCTACAACAGATGGGAACTTAATCTAGTGAAGTGACAGCACATGTTCATTAGATTCAAAAGAAGCACTAGAGAAATGGAATAACAATATGTACGAAGTTTCTGCACGGAGGTGTGCTAGATTGACTAGGGAAGTTCGTTGGATTGGCACAGAAGTAAGCAATCTTCCCACATTTTATTGTTTAAATCATTTAGAAACATTCTTATCAGAATTTCAAGAAATTGTACCAGTACGAAAACGATTTTTGGCACTAGATGAATCTTTAAAAGCAACGCCAGCAAGATGGTGGGGAACACATAAGAAGAACATCACGAACTGGGTGCAATGTCGCACTTTGATGACAGTGCGCTTTTTAGAACAAAATAAAGGGTGTGAAGTTAGATACATAGGTCAAAGTTGTTTGAAGAGCCATGTGTGAAGTTGTGAGGAGGCCTAGAGAAACATTCCTCAAGAGCAGTGGATGCACAAGTTAATTAACACTTTGGATACAACAACTATCAATTGGTATCTACAAGCAGAACTATGCCTCAGTACTGTAGATTGGCATGGTATGAATCAGAAATTCATAGCCTCATTTTTATTTGAGATTCAATATCCCATAGTGGATCAAGATTTACAAGTTGTAGGACAGAAAGTCTTTGAGGAGGCACCTAACCTCTATTTGGATCAAGAAGAAGATGAATGGATTGCACTACTTCAAAAATTACAGGGCTACTACAATATCAATGTTGATGAAGACGATGATCCTAGGAATGTGAACATCGTAGATACAGAAGGACAGAAAAACGTAGAAGGACCAGGAGTTGAACTACCTTTTATTGGACAGCCAATCAAAATCAAGAAAGTTGATATTGGAACAGAGAAAGCACCTAAGCTCGCAAACGTTGGAGATTATTAGGATGATGCCACTATTGACAAGATTACGGAACTAATGCATGAGTATCAAGACTTGTTTCCAACCAAGTTTACTGATATGAAGGGCATTAAAGCACCCATGGGAGAGATGAAGATCCCCTTGAAACCAAATGCAAGTCTCGTCAAGAAGAGACCCTACAGATTGAATCCCAAATATAAGCAGAAAGCAAGATTGAACTAGACAAAATGTTGGAAGCAAGAATCATAGAACCTGTTGAAGAGTCGAAATGGATTAGCCCTATGGTGGTTCAAGATAAGAAAACAGGAGAGATTAGAATCTGTGTAGACTTGAGGAAATTGAATTATGCATTCTTACATGATCCATTCCCTACACCATTTACTAACGAAGTGTTAGATAATGCAGGAGGACAGGAAGTTTACTCCTTCACATATGGATTTTCAGGTTATCACCAGATCAGGATTTCCAAGGAAGATTGCCATAGGACCACATTTGTAATAGAATGGGGATCCTAATAGTACACAGTGATGGCTTTTAGATTGAATAATGCACCAACCATCTTTTCTAGGGTGGTGGTCGAAGCATTCAAGGAATTTTCACATAAATTTTTGGAAGCATATTTTAATGATTGGACTGTTTTTAGCTTATTGCAAAATCATATTGAATGTTTAAGACTAATGTTGGATAAGTGTAGGCAATGTTAGATTTCCCTGAACTTGAAGAAGTGTATCTTCTTTTCACCCTTTGGCATGTTGCTAGGCCATATTGTGTGTAAACAGGGGTTACTGGTAGATCCATATAAGATTGCCATTATTTTTTATCTACCCCCTCCTACTTCAGTTAGACAATTGTGTATTGCGCTGGGACATACTGGATACTACAAAAATTTCATTAAGGGCTATGCACAGATTACAGCACCCATGGAAAACAGTTTGAAGAAATATTGTCACTTTCAATGGACAGAAGAATGTCAGCAGAGCTTTGACACACTAGAAAAAAAAATGGTCACTGCACCTATTCTAGTTTTCCCGGATTGGAGTAAGGAATTTCATGTGCATGTCAATGCCTCATCCATTGCATTAGGATCAGTGTTATCACATCCAGGAGTAGGATATATTGACCACCCGTTAGCCTTTTCTAGCAGGAATCTCTCTACAGCTGAGATAAATTACACTACCACTAAGAGAGAAGGTTTAGCCATGGTGTATGTGCTGCAGAAATTTCGACACTTCTTGTTGGGAGGACACTTTAAGATGTTCACTGGTCACTCTTCAATGAAATACCTAGTCAAAAATCTAGTTTTTGGGGGAATAATATGAAGATGGATTCTGTTATTCCAGGAATATGATTTTGAGATTGTGTTCAAGCCAGGAAGAATGAACAAGGCACCTTACCACTTGTCTAGATTAGAACATGGAGAGGAACCTACTAGCTTAGACGATACACTACCTGATTCACAATTGTTGGCCATCATAAAGGTTTATTATCACTTCACCAAGATATTCTAGTTCATATCAACAGGAATGGAACCTCGCAAATATACAAACATTCAAAAGAAACAACCGGTAGTTCACGCTGCAGATTTTTCACTTATAGCCGGGAAGCTATATAAGATGGGACCTAATGATATTTTAAGGAGATGTGTTATGGAGGCAGAGAGACCACTGATTCTGGCAGAGGCACATGAGGGCATCACAAGAGGACACTATGCAAGGAAAGAAACAACGCAGAAGGTTCTTAGAGTTGGCCTCTGGTGGCCCACTTTGCACAAAGATGCTAAGGAATACTACAGAGCCTCCAATGTATGCCAAAGAGTTGGGAAACCTTCCAGAAGAGATGATATGCCTTTATCACCTTAGCTAAATTTACATGCATTTAAGAAATGGGAAATTGATTTCATAGGACCTATCAACCCACCAGGAAAGCACACAAGATCCAGATACATCATCACTGCGACAGAGTATTTGAAAATATGGGCAGAAGCAAGAGAAGTTAAGGATTGTAGTGCAACTACATCCACATGGTTCATATTTGATGATATCATAACCAGGTTTGGATGCCCGAAGATCCTCATGTCTCAAAAAAGGATTTTAAGCCTCGATTGTCCTCTATAGGGACCAATAATATAAATATATTCTAATCAATGTCCTAAAGGACATGCCCCTCCCTCTGCATGCTTCTCATAACAAACCACTACATGAGAAAGATGTAGAAAGATTCATATTCATACCCATGGAAAGATAACTACATGTCTTTGCATCTGCTCCGGTGGATCCTCGATCTGTACCATGCGCATTGAAAGCACTAGTATTTCCAGATTCCTCTGGACATTATCTGAAACCCACTTGGCATATACTCATGGTTTTCCATCATGACCACGTCTTCCATGCAAAGTAAATCCCTCTGGTCATCTCAGTCCCATATCTACATAATCAAAAAATCTTGTTATTTACATGATCCATGTGTAAAATGTTTATTCCTTTATTTTCCTCGAATATATATAAATCAAATAATTATAAACTTTCTTACTAATGTATCTTTAGGTGCTTCCAGGAGGGATGAGAATCTATAGTTCATGCCAGTAGTCTATCCCTGCATAGGGATCGTCTTCTATGTCTACCACTTGGAGTGACCACCAAACAAAGAAGGAACCATCCCATGGATCCCCTCTCTGCCCTCCTCCCTACCTCTATAAGACTTCATTCCATCTTTCCATTGCACCATCTCAGACATAGTGAGGATGGATTTCCACTTTAGGACTAATCATGGGTATCCTCTCAAAGAAAAAACAATACATGAGGCTTCCATAGCCAAAATTCTTCAGTTTCCCCTCTTTGCATCCTGTCAGTTGAGCCTTCATACATGTCAGCAGTGTTGTACTCCAATCATACAATTTTGGCCTCAAACATTCTCTGGCATAAAACATCATGCTTGGGAATCTTGGTGCAATGATATTGATCATGTAATACTGGAAATCAATAATACAATGATATTCATACTGAGGTTTGTAATCTCTCTTATTGGGAGTTGGCGCCCAACTTTCTGTGTCTCGGCTGAGAAGTATAATGCAATGTATTTTTTGATCATAAGACCAACGAACCATTTACCTTTTAAATTCACAACATCTCCTCACTAAGGTATCCCATTAAGAAAGTAAATATCCTTAGTTTCAATTTTTAAAGATTTCCCCTTGAACATGAAAGCATCAACGTCGGGTTACCAATAGTCTATCGGGTTGCAAGCAATATTTGTTGTGCTATTATGACATTACAATTAAAAAACTTGTATAATTTTCATCTCTGGAGAGCGTCTTGGGCCTCGCAATCATTCATCACATCATTATCAACTTCCGCATGCTCCCTCTCCCTCCACTTTATCACCATCCTGCGAAATCCAAGTCATTTTTTAGTCTAATCTCTTTAATTTCAATATTTTCATAAGTGTATGTGACTATTAGTTAAGACAGTCATGTATGTACGCGACCCACATTAAGCAAAGTCACGTACATGTCCACATGACTTTTAAAATTTCATTTTCGACTCAAAAATTCACTAAATATAAAAAACAATACGGTTAAAAGTAAAGGAGGAAAATAATATTTACTTGGTCCAAGTGGTTCCAAATCCCAAGCCTTATGCACCCTGTACCACTCTCTAAAAGTTCAAAAGGTAAAAAGGGCTCCAATGCTCTTCAAAGGGTAAAAGTGAAAATGAAATGGTAAAAAATGAATTTTAAATTTATTTTAACACATTTTTTCCACTTTTTCAAATAATGTTTCCCCTCCTTTTTAACAATTCTATATCGTTTATCGGAAGTTGTTTTCTTATGTAGTTTTCTTTCAGAGATCTCATTTTTACGCAGATTTGTAGATCTAGAGGCATTTTTTTTTTATTTCTTTGGCAGATATTGTGCTCTTTACTAGCATGTAGAGTAGGTATCGCCCCGACTGAAACTACATATATCCATATCAATCACATATTTTCCTTAGGATCGACCCCACTTAGTTGTGACATGAAACCTTCTTTGTTGTTTATAAGTGTTGTAATCATGTGGTAGAACCTACCTTTCATGGGTTCCCTAGTTAGACCCTGACTTGCATTGTGGCACCCATGATAAAATAATTCCATAGGATCAAGAGTCTTGTTTATTCCCACCATGAATTTGCATTGAATCTATATATCTTCTTCTTAAGCTATTTTTTCTGACTAATACCTGTGGGGCTCCCTTATTTATATATTGTGGCCGACATTATTGGCATTTAGGGTAGATTCCACTCCACCTGCATAATACATCTATCTTTAGTGATCATAATTTCTCCATAGGGTCAAACCCATTCATTTACAACATCACCCCCTCGAAGTTTCTTTCAATATGTTGTTGATGAATGGTAGAGATTACCTTCATGAGTGTCCTAGTTAGTGTTGAAATTTTTGGTATGCTCTTTTAACCATAGACAATGTCACATCATTTTCACCCAAGCATAGGCACAAGGCCACCCCCGAGAACCCTAACCTTTAATTAGAATAATTCTAGCAAACCTACTGTAGAACCAACAAATAAACCCTAGCTACTAACTACAGGAACAACTTAAGATAAGTAGAGCGCTCCTTCTCCAAGGGTAGCGCACAAGAGAGAGAGTCTTCATATCCATAGAACAAGTGCCATACACAACTGCAATAGTTGCAGCCGCACTACTCTCTAAAAATTGCACCATACTTAGAAATAATATCACCAAGAGTATCACCAAGAATGTCACTAAGAGAATCACCAAGAGAATCACCAAGAATGTCACCAAGATAATCACCAAGAGAATCACCAAGAATGTCACCAAGATAATCACTAAGATAGCGCTAGAGAGATACCAAGACTCAAGAGATGACCATATGCCCTTATTACTCCTTTCAGTTGCAGTTGCAGCTGCAAATGCGTCTCTCCACAAGACTTTCTCACTACCTGGTTGTGAAAATGAGCTAAAACGTCCTCTATTTATGTTAATCTATCCAGTGACTTTTTTGGTTGGGTCGACCTAACTTTCTAGTAATTATGTTTTTTTTTTATCTTTTTCCTGTGGAGTCGACTTGTATTTATAGAAGATAATATTCTAATAGTATTTATTCTGCTAGACAACTTGTCTTCTATGGTTTCCACACATATGTTTAATGGTTCACTTGCTTCTGGAATATTCTATTGTAAGTCAAAGGTTACATGTGGAGGTTAATGCCTCCCGTAGCTACCAAAACATCAACACTCCCTCTTATCTAGGGAGGTATTAACTAAGATGGTCTTCATGTAGTAGTCTCAAACACATCCATCCATCTCACATGGCATGGTCAAGACTCACATGGTCTTGCAGACCAATCTACAGGTAGCATCACCATATCCACACATGATATCCATAATGCAACATGACTTCACCCCATGCATCCAAGGTCTATGGGTAGCTATCAATAGATACAAAATTTCCCCAGGACATCCACTACCCTACAATACATCAGTACCTGATAATGTGCACCCTCGGTCTCAATGTCAGCCCTTTTTCATGTTGGATGAGATATTCCATACTCAATGCCAGCCCTTTTTCATGATGGATGATATTTTCCATTTATTCTTAGTGTTATCCCTTTTTCATGTTGGATGAGACCCACTAGACTCAGTGCCAACCCTTTTTCATGTTGGATGAGATTTTTCCATTTGTTCTCAACGCCATCCCTTTTTCATGTTAGATGAGATCCACCAAACTCAGTGACAGCCCTTTTTCATGTTGGATGAGATTTTTCCATACTCAGTGCCAGCCCTTTTTCATGTTGGATGAGTTCCACCTGTCACTCCCTCTGAAGGGGGACCACACCAAGATTTTCCCTAAAGTACTTGAACTTCATCCTTGACATAAGCTTGGTAAACACATCCACAACTTGATCCTCTATAGTCACAAAACTAGAGCCTCACTGCTCCCTTCTGTACCATATCCCCGATATAGTAGCATCTGATCTCGATATGCTTCAAACTTTCATGGAACATCGGGTTCTATGAAAAAATCATGCAACTCTGGTTGTCACACCAAATGAAGGTCGCCTCCAATCTGAGACCAAATAACCCAGACAGTAGCTTCTGAAGCCACACTAATTATTTTCTTGTTGCACATGCTGCCACATACTCAACTTCAGCCATACTAAGCACCACACATGGTTGCTTCCTGCATCTGGCGGAGCCTCCTTCTCCTTACTATAGTACCCATATCCCTCTACAACTGATCGTTTGACTCCCTCTCAAGAATTGAATATCAACTGGATATTCAATTTGTTGACTTCATTACCTCCAAAACAAGTCTTTCCATCCTCTTTGTTGTTCCTGAGTCTGTACTAAGGCTCCAAGTACAGTGTCAAGGCATCCGAAAAGAGGTAAAAGATGTATACAGTAATAAAGTCTCATTCGGTATTGGAAACTAAGGGAGATTTCTATGTTCCCTACGCCTAGCTTCCAACTGTTCCTGGGTTGCGATATCTTGTTCAATGGCCGCCCATGAACGTTCTAATTCTTCCCGGGTATAAGCAGTTCTGAGGGTTGTGCTGAAAAGATTTAACACAATATTGGTTTGATCTAATATCCCGAGTTGAATATTGGGTTGAATTACCGGGGGTACAGTCATTGAGGAACAGTAAGGGTATGGAAATGATTTAACAAGAGATTTTAATGGCTGATTCGATTCGGTTGAAAATAAGAGAAATCTTCGTATGAGGAACGAAATGGGACTACAAACAAAAGGCCCTTTCCCGTAACTGTATGATTTTCGTAAAAGATATGAAATGAGAGAAGAACATCCAATATTAGTGACATAAAATCCTTATCAATAAAAACTCACGTATATATGGAAAGAGAAATTGACATAAACATAATTGACAAGGTGCAAGTAAACACAAAATCTTGTAACTGTAGCTTGGTCTTACACCTGCTGATAGCCGGTGCAGAGGAAAGACAAAAGAAAATTACTGTAATATGAACCTGCTTCACTATAGTAGTGGTGGTACTGAGTTATAGCGATACCTTTCAGTTATGTAGAGCAAAATGAAAAGAAACAATTAACATGACAAAACAAACTTGAGATACAGTCGGGACAGGATCGGGAA
>ML824224.1:34728-50923 GCA_009831015.1 Picea engelmannii | reverse complement strand
AATTAATTGAAAAAATCCGATCTTATTTTCACCGTGGATTTACCCTATTTCCTCATTAATGTCATGAATATTGGGCGGCTTGACAGGTACTCGGGTTATGGAGAGTAAATGAATCCCTTGTGAAGTGTGCCAACCTTGAAGCGCGGGACATAGTCCGTTTGATTTTAAAAGTTTGCAATCTTAATGATTTAAAGCTTTCCTCGTTTTTCATCATCTCGTGAATTTCCCTTTATCATTTTGATCCTATAACTCGCGATATTGCGAATTCCGACCTTGGCATTATTAACAATAAACATGATGTAGCGGATCCTTAATGATAAGATTAACTTAATTGTCGGATCGTGAATCGGGAATTCGAAGAAAAGTTTTTAGGAGAATGATATGCCGAGTCGCGATATTGCGATGCAACAATAATTAAGGCTCAATATAATCATGTCGCAATTTCGCGAATCGGAGTTTCGGATGTTTTAACTTATGAAAGAAAAATGCCGAGAGGCGATGTGCCGAGAATCAAAAATAACTACGGTTAGTTGTTTACTCTCGGTTCTTGACTATGGTCATTTAATGATTGTCGCGTTCTCGGCTCTCGGGGTTGAGAAAACAAAAATTTAGGGTCGAGAAATGCCGAGGCGCGAAACCCCGACGATGTCATAATCAAGGGTTTTAAAGGTCTTATACTATTTTTKCCTTGGACGAAAATTAAAATCGAGTTCRCATTCTYGCGACTCGGGACTTGTAAATTCAAGATATAAGGTGTYYVTHTTGCRAGATCACGAAACTTGAAAAATCCTGAGGACAAACATACTTSCGAAAAATGGGCCCTTTGTAAGTGACAAAGCATTATTATTCAGGCAACAAAAGTTCTTTCAGAATTTTATGATTTTGGAAGGAAAAGGGAAAGAGAACAACTTTTTATCTCAAGCATCAGAATATTCAAAATTGTGTGAGGCGAAAAAAAACAGGGGCGGCTCCAACACTCTTCTTGTAGGTCTTACCTACAAGTCAAATTCTGTCCAATAGTCAACAATATTCCATAATCATGAAATTAATCAAGGAATAAAGCAATAACGATTTCTTAAGTGTGATGACATAGGACTCATAGTCATGCAACCACACATAAGGTTTTATTATATTTGACCACACTTCTACTCATCACTCATCCATATACCAATACATGTGGCAACTATCTAGATTCCTTCCATCTCTACCAGAACATACTATAAGGAGCATGCTACTCTAAGCATGTTAGAAAAGAGGTTTCATCCTAGATAGGATCCATCATGAGATGTTGTGTAGTACTATAAGCTACATACTTATAACATCACATGACAAACATGAGCCTACTACTTAAAATAAAACTGAGTCACATCACAAATAAAACATATGACAATGAATCAATCATAGTAAGGGATATATATTCCTCCCTCTTAATCTTGGATATCTGGTATGATCATGCCCTGGAGATGTACTTCTCCTAGATAATTCATGTCTCTGAGCATCACATCATTCACTATTACATCGAAAGGTCTTCATGTATGCTTCATGTCTCAAACTAGAGACCATCTAATATGTTGTCTCCTACAACCGTCACTATAGATTCCCTCAGAGTTATCACCTGTGACCTTCCTGGAACAAGGAAAACAAGAGGAAAACAATGGACAAGAATAATACTAGATATCATTTTTGGGATTAAATGTGCAGAGTAAGTCATTAATCTATGACCCATATCCATGAGTATTAGTCATAGATCAATGACTTACTCTACGCAATTAATCCCGAAAATTATATCTAATATGTTTCACTGCGGAAGCCCCTCTATGCAAGAATAATACTCTTATAATAATAAAAACAAAAACGAGAACAATAATCACAGTAGCTCCTTCTCAGATATATTGCTTGTGACCTGCCTAGAACAAGAGCTAAAATAAAAATGAAATAATAGGAACAACACTCTTCTAGTGTTGTGATCAATCATTCTTCCATGGTAACCTTCATGGAATTTATAAAATAACCAAGATGGCATGCCTGGAAGAAAAACAAGAAGTATCTCTTAGAGGAGATGTTATTTCATCTTGCAAACAAGTACAATAACCATTTATATCAATTGTACTCACATGCTGCCAAGTATTCATTTTATCTAGCAGTAATATAACCTTTCAAGGATTGTTGTCACAACTAGTAATGTAGCAATTATCAAACTTGATATGTACAATTGGAAACTTATTAATTTAATCAATCAAACCTAGAACTCGGAGTCTTATCTTCAAGAATGAGTGTTGTTGATTTTCTTTTGAGTCTCCTTCACTCAATATGACAAGTATTCTCTTCAACTTGTCCCATGTACTTAAGACAATATTCTTTTTTTGATAGAACTCTGAGTTAGAGAATAATCTCTAAAATCTCAACCTTAATAAATCTAATACTTTGACTAGATTCATCTTATAACTTTAACTTTGAACAGAGTTTACTATGATAATCATAAATTCAATAGATCAAAATACAACTAGATGTTCATAAGGTTACAATAATGCCATAACAGCTAGAGGCATATGAAAAAAATCAAACCTAGAGTGTTTTGTTTATCTAAATGTGTTGGATATGAGATCCCTCTAGATCTATGATTGTAAGAGATCCCTTCTCCTGTAATCTCACTCAAAATAGTGATACAGTTTAAATATATATAAGTATATACCTCTAGCAGCATCGGCAGGTAGTGGCACCATCCGGCAACGGCAACAAGCAATGACGAACCTTAAAAATTCAAAGGTTCTCCAACTTGTAATCTAAAGGAAGTTGGAGATGTGCTAGGGTAAGGAGCACTAGGAAAACCAAAGATTAGTCCCAACACTTCACAGAACCTTTCACTACAATTGGTGATGGCACTGCACCTGATGCTCCAATTGGCACTACAAATGGTGTTGCAACTAGCACTGTAACTGGTGCTGCAACTGGCACTAAAAATGGTGCTACAAATGGAATGAAGCAACTGGCATGAAGTAATTTTCATGAAGGAACTGGCACTACAACTACAACTGGTATTATAGACCTAGGGTTTTATGAGGAAACCCTAATTTCTCAATTTCATAAATTTGCAGATCTGGTCTGGGGAAGAGATGTTCCCTACTTAGGTGACCTTCTTAGTGAGCTTAGTAAGTGCTCAAATAGCTTAACAATGTGGAAACTGAGGATCTTCCTTCCAGCAGTTAGACTGTTATGAAGGAAACCATCTCTGATACCATGTTGAAATTTTTAGTATGCTCATTTAACCATAAACAATGTCACATCAATATCACCCAACCATGGGCATAAGGCCACCCCCAAGCACCCTAACCCTTAATTATAATAATTCTGGCAAGCCTACTCTAGAACCAACAGATAAACCCTATATGCTAATTCCACCAACAACTCAAGACAAGTAGAGAGCTCCTTCTCCAAGGGTAGCGCACAAGAGAGGGATTCTCTATATCCACAGAATAAGTATCATACACAACTGTAGCAGTTGCAGCAAGAATATCAAAATTGTTCCATGCTTAGCAAGAATATCACCAAGAGTATCACCAAGAATGTCACCAAGAGAATCACTAAGAATATCACCAAGAGAATAACGAAGAGAATCATCAAGAATATCACCAAGAAAATCACCAAGATAGCGCTAGAGAGAGACCAAGACTCAAGAGATGACCATACGCACGTATCACTCCTTGCAATTGCAGTTGCAGCTGCAACTACAGCTCTCCACAAGAATTGTGCACTAACTAGTTGTCCAAATAAGCTAAAACGTCCTCTATATATATTAATATGTCCAGTGACTTTTCTGGTAGGGCCGACGTGACTTTCAAGTAATTATATTTTATGTTTATCTTTTTTCCTTTAGAGTCGACTTGTATTTCTGGAAGATAATATTCTGATATTATTTATTCTTCTAGTCGACTTGTCTTCTAGGGTTTCCACACATTTATTTAATGGTTCACCTTCTTCTAGAATATTATATTCTAAGTCAAAGGTTACATGTGGAGGTTAATAACTCCTCTAGCTGCCAAAACATCAATATTTAGTACCTTACTTTCCATTTTGACACTCATGTTGCAGTTTTTGTAGGTTCGAAAGCTTTGTTTAGTCTTGTCATGAATTTGCGATGAAGCCTCATTACTTATTCTCAAAAAAATTATGGACAAATTCTCCACAGAGCTTCCAAACTTTCATTTCAAGTTCTATTTGCATTGTATATTAACCACTTGCGCTTTTCGGGCCTAATGTCGACTTCAGCTTGTTGTTGTATAATCTGATTGTATGCATTCTCAAATAGTCACCAGCCTTGAAACTTTTTTCTTTTGTGACTTAACACCTTTTATCCCTGAAGGAAAATTCTCTCGAGTGTCCATATCCTACATATGTTTTCCTTGCATTGAACATAGGTATGTTCCTTGTGCTTGGAACTAATTTTCCTGCTCACGACACTTGTTTCCTTGATTATACTATAGCATTACTTTATTCTTTTTCAGGATTTATAATACGAAAAAAGATAACAAAAATCAAAAAACAAAAAAGAAGAAACGGAATGAGTCTAAATATTTTATATGGCAGCTACTTGTGTCGCCCTTGAACAAAACAAAATATTATGAGTCTTCATCTCATTATTGGGTTTAGTATGTCTTTAGGAGGACCATTTTCTCATTTTTTAGCATAATCTCCTCCAGATGGTTATTCTTCCAGTCACATGGAGCATTTGTTGACACATCTTGTGTCACAAATATATCCTAGTTTATAATCCATGCTTCCTAATTCACATTTTGTGTCATGTCTCTATTCAAGGGAAATCAACTTGTGTCTTTCATTCTGCAGAAACCTTACCTTTCTGAGTTGGCCTCCCTGTGTCAGTCAAATATTGCTAAGTATCACAAGTATATTTGTACCCCACTTTTTCTAATATACAAGGTCCCCATTGACTTCTTCCTAGCAAGTCTTCTCTTATCGACTACGACTCATTGTTATGAGAGTATGACCTACAGTTTCACCATAGGCCTATTTCCATTATTGATAGGTTACCTTTCACTTAGCAGGTGACAAACCATCATTGGTCATTGACTGAGCAGTTTCCCTTGTTTTCGATGTCAACAACCATCATCACACATAGGGTTTTCCATGGTACCTTGGTTTCCATCTGACCCCATTGGTGGATTCTGCGTCTTTTTTGGTAGTCTACATCATTGGATACTATTCAGAGAGTCTCTATTGTGCATTATTCCATCTGGTTCATGTCATATTTGTACCTTGGTGTGGTCCTTACAATATTTGTCATCTGGGTCCTTCCAAATCTTTAGCCTTATGCTACTCCTCATCTTAGATGATGGGAGATTCCTTAATTCCCTCCTTCCAATGGATCTCTTCCTATAAAATTCAACACATCTTGCTCTTGAATAAGGATCTAGAGTCATTTTTACTACTTTGGGGCTTGCAGTCATCAGTGGCATGTTCCTCCTCTATTGACAGTGGGAATACATCAATGTCCCATAATTGGTAGATTCTATCAGGTGTTCGACATCAACTCATTTATTCACACTTGTTAGATTGTACTAGGTACCTTGACACCCATTATCATCATTGGTGGGTTGTCTTGCATTTTTTAACGGTATACATTAATGATCGGTAATCAAATGTTGTCTCACTATGTTTGACGTCAACTCCTTTATTCATATAGTGTAGACTCGTACCATGATAGTTAGATTGAATACTTCAGGTGAAGTACGAGCATCACATATTTTGTTCTCTTACCCAATCTATATTGATTGTACCACCTTCACAAACATTAGTACTTGTATAGGATTAGTTTGTTCACTCACTTGGCTCTAGATATCCTCTAATTTGATTATGAGACATAGCTCCATTGTGTATCCAATATTGGCTATGACCTACATTTGCATGGATTCACTGTGTATTTATTCATGGCCATGATTGTTTCTCTTATATATCACATGGATCCATTATGTATAGTTTTCGTGGACATGGACATCAGTTATATTTTTATCGGTCATGGATCTTGAGTGTATTTGATTGTCAGCCATGCTTGTATCACACTCAAGCATGGCAATGCCCGACTTGAGAAGAGAGTATCTTACATGTTTATGTTGTAAGTACTTTTCCAGGACTGGTCTTCAACTACTCCTACCCAATGGCCCCTCCACTATTTCATTACTTTTGTAATATATTTTGGCCATTAGTTTCCCGTCTAACCTCACACATTAGGGGGAATTTTTTATAGTGTAATTTTCCACTATACATGCATATGATAACTCATTGGCCTATGTTACATCCCTTTCCCTGCTTGCAGCACTTAAATCCCCCTTTTCCTCCTCAAAAACTTATTTTAAAACCCCATTTATCAAAGTGAGTGTGACTTTCCTTAAAGAAACTCACATGCGTACACGGATTCTGTGTTAACAACCGCATACATGTTAATTTTGGATCAAAAAAATATAATCTCGATATTTCAGGTGGATTTTATGGGTTTTTCTATTCCCTAACTTCCTTAATCATGTACATAACAACTCCAACCATCAAAATGGAGTGAAAAAGAGAGCCTTGGGGTGGAGGAAAAATATGGATAATAAATGCACCATTATGTTTTCCTTTTGAAGATTATCCTGCAAGTGCCCTATTTCCCTAGTGTTTGAGATTGTCCCCTATGCCTGGAAACCCTCGTTTCTACGATTTTCATTCTCCTTATCTCGTTAGGAAGAACACCTTTGTCTTCCTTCGACCTTCTAGAGTGCAGACTGTTGGAGGCACTCCTATACATTTTCATCCTTGGGTGGAGGAACTTGGAGCCCAGTTTCGGAATCATGCGACAGTGGTTACAAGTTGTAACCGACCCCTTTTTTTTTCATCAATAAAGGAACTCTCATTCTCATCTAATTATTTGTGTTAATTTATGATTATGATGATATTATGTGTATGTCATTTTCAATCTAACATTGAATTATGAATTGATCATATTGAGTTAGTTAGTGGATAACTACTTTCTTGTAGTTGTATACATCTTTGTCTGCGGGAATTTTAGAGGGTTGTTGAGAAGTACATTCATAGTGAAAGACATCAAGTGGGATCTACTTCAAACATAGAACTCCATGTTTGTTATCCTTCCCTTTCTCTAAAAAGTTAGTTATTGTAGGTGGTTATTCCTAGTTTATTATTTAATTAGACTTTAAGAGAATTTTCCTTAGGTTCTTATCTATTGTGGTCCTTACCCAAAGACCATAGGAAGTAAATTTATGTAACAATCAGTGACTGGGGAAATCCCTTGTATCGGCAATCAACAAAATTCCTTGTATCGACAATCAGTAAAAACCTTGTATTGACAATCAACGAATTCCTTTGTATAGATGATTGGAAAACTTTTGTGTATCAATGATTAGCAAAAACCTTCTATCAGTGATCAATGAAATCATTTGTATCGACAATCAACAAAATTTCTTTTATCAACGATCAGCAAAAACCTTTTATCAATGATCAGAAAAATACTTTGTATCGGTTATTGGAAAAATTCCTTGTATCGGTGAATGGAAAAAACCTTCTATTAATGATTGGAAAAATTCTTTGTATCAACAGTTTTTGAAAATTTTCCTTTTTTGACGATTTCCAAAAAGCTCCCTTTTTCAACGATTTTAACTTATCTTCACATCGTCAAACTCATTTACCTTAGAAATTTTGACCAAATCCATGATGGATTTGGACTATTGATCTCAAGATCAAATGTGATCTTATTCGTCGATTACCCAAACTTCTCCAAACCTATAGATGAATCTCGATCATTGATCACTAAGTTGAATGTGATATGGGTCGTTGACTCACCAAACTTCGATGAATTCCAATATTTTTAGATGAATTCAATTTTTATTCATCGGCGATCAGGGATTTTCTTCTTTGGTGAACTAATTTTTGTTCCCACTTTATCAAATTTTGTCAAACACCAAAATTGTTCGATGAACCAAGAAATTGTCTTCAATGAACTTAGAATTTTTAAACAGAACCAAGATGAATCTCGATCATTGATCTTAATATCCAAGTGATATAGGTCATTTATGCTCCAAACTTCACAATCATCATGAAAACATGAAATTCAACCTCCCAATGCCAATTTTTAACTATGCAACTTGTAGATCGATGCCATTAATCATCTCTTGAACCACTCTAAGTGGAACCAAAATCTATGGGTCTGGTGTTGAACCAAAATCTCTGATACCACTCTATGGCATATCCAACATCCCAGTTGGGTCTTGTTACTACAAAATCGAATAACATATCAATTCAAATGTGGAAAATACATGAAACGTGACATATAGACATGTTATTATCATTAATTCATAAAAATTTGAATGCAAATTGTTTAAAAATGCACAATAAGAATTAAACACACACTGCATCATTCATACATAAAAAATATAGAGTAAATAAAGCATTCATTCATAGCATTAAAATTGTAAATGGTGTAGTGATCAAAACACTTATCTTTAAAAATGCTTTACACAACCAACTATAGACAAAGGATGTTCCACTCAATCATAGGCTTTGTTGCACCAATATATCTACAACAATCCACCCATGAGCTAGGTTTATGAGTCCAAAAGGATGGACATGCTCGTATTGGTGTCTATAGTCAATTGCAACTGCTCAAAACTCACAAAAACATAGTGACACGACTCCTACAACAATTTCAATCGCCCAGCTCTCTTTCCCATCAATATGCACAACCCAAAAGATGATAATTCCTTATTCGTACCTTGTTTGTACTGCAATCCCTCATACAATATCCATCCCCTCCAGGGATCCATCATAGATTGGCTATGAATATTTCTACTAGGGGCTCCAGGAAATCTAGTTGTTATAGGAGAGCTCATGGCATCCTTTACACAAGATCTTCGCGTAATTTCTCACCAAAAAATAATTCACTGCAATAACAACCTCATTCTCAGCATAATTACCAACTTCAACAAGCTACCTTCAATACCCACTATGGTTGGCCACTCTTTTACAACAATCAACTCTGGTTTTATTCACTTCTTGCTAACTGTAAAATTGTTATTCCTTCCTACTCAAATTTTCTCTTCTCCCATGTTTTCTTGACTCTAACTCTTCCCCTAAGGATGATTACACTCAAACCATGGTATCATAACTGATAAAGATGACTTCCTCACCCAACCTATTACATGAATTAAATGATTGAGTGTTGAATAAGTTAAAGGGGTAAATTGATAAATGACAAACTGATTAATGAAGATGACTTAAGACTCCAGGCAGATGAAAATCTCTCAAAACCCCCACTAAGCCCCCTATATTTTGGAATCATATCCCCACATTACTCTGGTCCATACCCATCTAGAAGCTAGAGATGTATTTTATTTTTTTATTTTCAATGTACAATGTTTACATATTACATCGATTGGGCCCCGACCATTCATAATATTTACAAATATGCATTGCTACATGGGGGATCAAAACTAGGGTGTTACACATGATATCACATGTATCATGAAAGAAATGGTGGAATATCACCCAAGCACATACACTCTATTAAAATGGCGAAAGAGAAGACTAGAGTAGTGACTCAATTTTAGGGACAAATCAAGAAACTCTAGTGTGAGATAAAACCAGGTGAAAATGAGAGGGAGAGGCTTTATGTTAATTCAAACCTTAAGATATTGTTAATGATAACTCAAGGTTGCAGGTGATTAGGATAATTCAATTAGGTTTCATATCAAGTATTACCATCAAATTAAATGATAAAATATATTCAATTAACTATGGTTAATTATTAATTGATTATTCATTTAATGAGCTAGAAACCCTAATGTTCAAAATGGAAAGAGAAGGAAGAGAAATCAGATAGAATTCATTGGTGTAAATGACGAATCTCCCTAGATTGAAGTGGGGAGATTAATTCCCTCAATGGGGATGATACATTCCTTTCTCAATCTATGATGGAACGTTCCTTGATGTGGTTGGATTGTAACTTCTAAGGTATAAGAGGAACTATGTTAATGAATATTCTCTAGGATGAATCAATCAAATATGCAAGATTAGAACCTAACAGGAAATGCAGGGCACTTCCACACTAATCCTAGCATAATATAAGAATAATTTAATCAAGAATGTAAATGAAACAAGCAATCACACAGTACACTGATATTTTACCCTCAAACCCCTAACCAGGAGAAACCAGCATTCCTTTGAGCATTCTACTCTCTTTTTATCTTATTCAGTCAAAATAAAAGGTTGTGTGCCTAACCTTGGTCCACACCTAAGACACAATCAACATCATACCCTCTTGCCTGCATAAGAACAACCATGTATCCAAATCAGCTTACATATGCATGACCAACAACCTATACCTACACATGCATTAACCTGCATAAGTGCATTCTATGATTACCTTACAACATCATCTTTTACGGCCTTACAACACGCCTATTTATAGGATTTACAACAGGAAAAACCCTAAATATTGGCAACCAAAAGTAGTTACAGATCCATGCATATCATTGGCTACAAATCTCGTAAATCTTGGGATTTTGTTACAGTCGAATCCAAGTTGGGTTACTAGTCGATCCTTCATTCGGTCTCTAGTCATTGACCATCAGTTGATCTTCCTCGATTCGAATTTCACTACAAAGAATATAACAACCCAACATTCTTCCACTTGTTGTCTTCTTTGTTGAAACAGGAGATTCCTGAACTTTCGTTCACAGACCTGGGGTAGCAATGCCCATTGCCTCTCTACACCAAGAGAACTTCACAACACTCACAGACTTGGTCAAAGAATATGAAATGTTTTCCAACGCGACTGCTTTCTCCAGTAGAACCTAATTACTTTCCACCATATCTCTTACAAAATGGTATTGTACATCAATGTGCTTAGTCTTTGAATGATAAGCAGGGTTCTTTGCCATAAATATTGCGCTTTGACTATCACAAATTACCTTCATAGATTTCTCCTCAAACCCGATTCTTGAATATAACCTTTGAGGCCATATCACATCATTGCTTGCATGAGTGGTCACCATGTATTCAACTTCTGTTGTTGACAAGGCTACGACCAGGTGTCTCTTACTCATCCAGCTTATTTCTCCACTGAACATTTTGAAGACGTATCCATTGGTCGACCTCCGTCGATCCATATCTCCATGTCGGCATCGACAAATCCATGTACATCTACCTTACAATTGTCACCTCCAGGTCTTCCTTGCTAGCATATAGCATAGTCGTTCGCACCACATAAATAATTGAATACTCTCTTGACATTGTCTAGTGCTCCTTTCCAGGTGTCGACATGTACCTGTTCAACACTCCCACTGCATGGGCAATGTATGGTCGAGTGAATACCATCTCATACATTATACTACCAATAGCACTTGCATAGGGAACACGTTCCATGTCCTCTATCTCTTATTTTGTCTTTGGACACTGTTCAATAGTAAGCCTTTCTCCCACTGGAATTGGCACCTTCTCCGGTTTTCAATCCTACATGTTGAATCATTTCAGAACTATTTCAATATACTTCATCTAATTCAACCAGAGATTTCTAGAGGCTCGATCTCTCTTAATCTCCATTCCCAAAATGAAGTTAGTTGCACTGAGATCCTTCATGTCAAACTTGGAGGATAGTTGCTTCTTCACCTCCTTTATTGCTTCCATGTTGTTTCCAATCATCAACATGTCATCGACATAAAAATATACATATATGAAACGCCCACCTTTTTCCTTGGAGTATATGCAATGATCAACTTTTCTTCTCACAAATCCCAAACTAAGGATGGAAGTGTCAAACTTTTGGTGCCACATCATTGGTAATTTCTTTAGACCATAAAGGGATCCTTTGAGTTTGCACACCAACTCTTGCTTTCCCTTTACTACAAATCCTTCAGGTTGTTTCATGTAGATTTCTTCTTCCAGGTCCCCATGTAGGAATGTTGTTTTCACATCCATCTATTCTATCTCCAGATCGAATGTTGCAGCTAGATACATTAGTACTCTAATGGAAGTCATTTTTGCAACAAGGGAAAAAAATATCACCAAAGTTGACTCCCTCAACTTGGGAATAACCTTTCACCACTAGTTGAGCTTTGAAATTCTCGACTTGTCCTGCGGCATTCATCTTCTTATTGAACACCCACTTGCTACCAACGGGATTTCTTCCACTAGGTAACTTGACTAAATCCCATTTTTCATTCTTGTACAAGGATCCCATCTCTTCGACCATGGCATTATTGCATAGTTTACCTGATGCCGAGTTGATTGCCTCACTAACCGACTTATGCTCATCGTCTATGGAAATTATCATGAATGCGGAATGGAAGTCGGGCAGACTATACCTTTCAACTAGTTTCTTTATCATTTCTTACCTCCTTACCACCAGAGTCAGTTGTTCCACCTCTTCCTCATATTCAGTCGACTCATTTGAATCATCTTCTTCGTTCCTCGGTTCAAACTACACCATATCAAAATTATTCTCTGTCTAAACAACGTCCTCATGCTTGGATTTACCTCTGACTTCTCTGAAGACCATATATCGATTGTACATTATTCTCCTTGATGCAGGATCCTAGATCTTATATCCTTTCATCCCTTCTTTATATCCGATGAAAATACATTTGACTTCCTTCTTTTCCAGCTTGCTCCTCTTTTAATTAGAAGCATGCACAAATGCAACACAGCCAAATACTTTGAGATGTGCCACTGAAGGATTCTTACCAGACCATACATCATTTGGATTCATGTCAACTAGCATCGATGAAGGAGACATATTTACCAGATATCTTGCAGTCTCAATTGCCTTCACCTAAGAATTCGTGTGTGAGCCTAGCACCATTGAGCATGCTCCTTGCCTTATCCATCAACGTTCTATTCATTCTATCAGTAACTCCATTTTTTTGTGGGGTATTTGGTGTGGTATTTTATCATGCTATACCACACTGCTTACAGAACTGATCAAATTCATTTCCACATAATTCATCACCATTTTCAGTCCTCGGAACTTTAATCCTCTTCTCTGTCTGGTTTTCTACAAGAGCTTTAAACTCCTTAAATCTATCGAAAACCTATTATTTCTTCCTCAAGAAATATATAAAATTATTCCTGGAAAAATTATCTATGAAGGAGACATAATACATGGATCCACCAAGTGAATTCACTGTAATCAATCCAAACACATCACTATGCACCAATTCTAGAATCCCATTTTCCCTTGTTTCTCCAGATGGGAACCGCACCCGACTTTGTTTTCCATATATGAAATGTTCACAAAAGTCAACTTCTAAACCAAATTTAGGAAATCCTTCGAACATACCTTTTCTTTGCATAGCTCGAAGTCCTTTTTCTCCAATGTGTCCCATTGTCTCATGCCATAACCTAGTCAGGTCGATCTCAACATGTCTTGTCGATTTGATTTGAACTAACTTGGCTCAATTCTAGTTGTGTTGTGTCGACATCGAGTTGGGTTGAGTCACATTCAAGTCGATTTCAAGAGAAACAATTTTGTTGTATCCAATCGATTCGATATTCCCTAACATCTTACACAAGGTACCAATCTGAACTCCTCTCATTAAGGACATCGCACCTCTTACCATATTGCACAAATCCTTCAGAAACAGAGTATGCACACCTGCATCACTCATATTTCTAAAAGATATCAGGTTTCTTTCCAAACCTATAATGTGTAGCACACCTGGAAAGGTTCTTTTCCTCCCATCCTACAGTGTGAGTAGTACTTTTCCTTGTCCGACAATTTCGGTTGTTGAGTCATTCCCCAAGAACACTTCACCCACATCATATCATTCATATTCACAGAACCATTCTTTATGTGGTGTCATATGGTATGATTCTCCTGAGTTGATCAACCAAACATCTTGATCCGACTGTGTACTGGTTGATGTCGGGTACACATCACCTCCCTTTTCTTAGGTCATCTTTCTTTCAGTCGACTGCTCGTCAGATCCAACACTAAATTTGGTTTCCTTCGACGTACAGTCCTTTTTATGATGCCCATATTTACTGCATTTACAGCATCTTCACGTCGATTGATCTGGTGATTTAGATCTACCCTTCAACTTGAACTTTCTACCAGATAATTTTCCTTTATCTCTGTCTATCGGTCGACCTCTCACTACACGATCATGTTTGGTTGATCCTTCCATGTTCTTCCTTCTCATTTCTTCTGACAACAAAGAAGCAACCATGTCCTATAGCACTAGTGTGGTTGTATTACTCCCAATAGCCACGACTAAGTTATCTCGACAGTCTAGAAAATAACATAATAGGATAATACACTTCTCCTCATCAGTGATATTAATATCCACAAACGATAACTTGCTTAACATGTTGTTAAATGCATTTAAATACTCATTCACTAAATTTCCATCACTCATCCTCAGAAGATATAGTTTCTTTCTGAGAAACATCTTATTTGCCATACATTTTGACTGGTTTAAGCTTCCCAGCTTGTCCCACAGTTTCTTGGATGAATCTTCACCCGAGACAATCAACAGCACCGAATCTGCAGACAATGTCAAATCGTACTTCTTTCTCTTTTTTCAAGTTTCTCCCATTCTTCCATCGACATGCCTGACAGGTGGGTACCTGGACAGACCATTGTCCATTATTCTCGATCCACAAGAAGATCTTCCATTTTAAGATTCGAAAGCTCAAAATTCTGGCCATTGAATTTTTCTATCTCTATTCTGGAACTGCTCACCATTCTTTACCACAATCTTTAACACAATTTATGACTTACGACTCTTACTATACATAAGGTTTAATTCTCAAATTCAAGATTGGAAAATCAAGATATGATATACTCACCAAAGCATAGCATCGCTCTGAACACTCACTTGTCAGGGAAAACCTAAGCTCTGATACCACATGTTAGGAAATGCAGGGCACTTCCACACTAATCCTAGCAGAAGAGAAGAAGAATTTAATCAAGAATGTAAATGAAACAAGGAATCACACAGTACACTGAAATTTTACCCTGGAACCCTTAACTAAGAGAAACCAACATTCCTTTGATCATTCTTCTTTCTTGTTGTCTTATTCAATCATAATAAAAGATTACATGCATAACCTTGTTCCACACCTAAGACACAATCAACATCATACCCTCTTGCCTACACAAAAACAACCCTATAGCCAAATCGGCTTACATATGCATGACCAGCAACCTATGCCTACACATGCATTAACCTACATAAGTGCATTCTACAATTATGTTACAACAACAACCTTTACAGCCTTACAACATGCCTCTCTATAGGATTTACAACAGGAAAACCACTAAAGATTGGCGCCCAAAAACGGTTATAGATTCATGCATACCATTGGCTACAAATCCCACAAATCTCAGGATTCTGTTATAGTCGACTCCAAGTCGGGTTACCATTTGACTACCAGTCGATCCTTCATTCGGTCTCTAGTCAGTTGTCTCACGCCCGCACTTTGACCTCTTTTTAGTTGACTTTTCATCGATATCTTCAGCTTCGACTTTTCTCTGTCGACTTCCTCAACCTTGGACTTTTTGTCGATCCACCTTGACCTTGACTGTTGTCAATCCACCTCGACCTTCGATCATCAGTTGATCTGCCTCGACTCGACGTTCACTGCAAAGAATATAACAACCCAACAAAACCAAGCTAGCCAAAGGAGATCCCTATATAGATGGTTGAGATAATAGTTGCAAGAATCTCTAGGGGATTGAGAGAAGCGGAAGGAGTTCAATTGTGAGTGTGTACCTACAAATTAGAATTTTCAAATATGGAAGAGTTTCATAGGATTTACAAAGAGGAGTTGAATGGTATAAATAGAAAAGGTGGAAACCTAAAGGTGAATGATGAGTTAGTCATTGGAGGGTCTGAGTAGTATGGAACCATCATAACACCTTTATTGACTTCATGACATCAATTGGGTATAAAAATACAGTTTGTTTTTAAGTCCAAATCAACTCTATATTACACAACTTAACAATTCACAAACATGGTACCCTAACAAAACCCATGGTACACTTAATGTCAATATATCAAGTAGGGTTTATGGATTTTGACTAAAATTGACTATAGAAATAGTAAGTTTCAAACGATTTTGATGGAAATGAATTAATGCATCCTAAGTTACCATAAAGAGGGTGAGGGGAGTGTGTTCACCCTTAACTAGA
>ML824224.1:0-34111 GCA_009831015.1 Picea engelmannii | reverse complement strand
GATTGAGTTTACAATTCATAAGTTTGGGTATTTGGATGAGCTATGTAGTAAGGCAAAGCAATTATGTATGGAAATATTTTGTATGGAATAAGGATGTGTTTTTTATTCTCAATTACCCTATCGAATTGATATTGTGGATAGCTACCATTTAAGCTTCAAATACACATAAACAAGTGGTCAACTTGGTTTCTCACTCAATCTTGAAAGTAGCTTACAATATCAAGAAAAAATCATATCATCGATATTATTTATAAAAAAAATTAAATGGGAGATCAAACAATTCAAATCCAATGACTATTAGTATTCCCCACTTGACTAGAGGATGCTTGTTCTTTTTATTTTCTATGTTTTCAACATATATTCTCCAAGATTCAAAATGTGATCAAGGGCATCGCTTTGAGGAAAGTGATGTTGTTTAAAAGGTGTTTTATAAGAGGCAATACTTTGACTCATCCATTTTTTCAATTTTTTTGAGCTTGGGTAATATAGTCTTGATCAAAGTGATGTCCCTAGTAGGATCCTCTACATATATTTTGATAGATACATCATAAATAAATGGGATTGAATGAATGTTTTGCCTATTTATACAAATGTTGTTCTTAAGTACCTTAGATACCTCATCCTGTGGGAAGAAACTATATTTTTGACCAAAGGATAGGAGGTGGAAAATACTAGCCATTTTCTCTCACTTTCCACATTGTGGCATAATCAATTCTTTCATGTTGAACTCCCCTAAGAGAATTATGCGTTGAATCTCTCTAGTATCCAAGACCATATTCAAACTCTCATAAATCTATTTCAGTGAATGTGGTTATTTCTAAAATAATTTCTTCAAGATATGTTTTCCATTTTTCTAGACAATTGAACTATTGTTGATCTTGCTCATACAAAAGTTTCCAAGCTTGAATATGGTTTTGAAAATATGAAATATCTTTGCTTTGGACCTGTAGGCATTGAGATATATCATAAAATTATCTTTGAATAGCACTCAATTCATTCTAAATTCTCAAGGCGTAATCACTAAAGGTAAAAACATCATATTGAATGGAGTTGAAGTATTCAACTAGTTTTTTCAGCAAAGTAATACTATCTTCATATTGCTTCATCTTCTTTTCATTATCAATCTCCTCATGAATAGTGGCTTATGTAATTGTAATTCTAGTAGGCAATCAACCTTAGTCCTAATTTCTCGGTGTTCAACACTTCATATTCAGTAGTGAGTACTAGTTCACTATCAAGACTAATCTTTTTGTGTTTGTAAGTTTGTCTCACCAATTGCTTCATTTTCTATCAAATGTAAACATATCTAGGTTCTCCACCTCATCAATTGATGTTGGAATTGGTCCTTCTTCTACTATAACCATCCCTATTAAAAGAGTTGGAAAACTCCTCGGGAGTGTAGACTTCCGCCATGGGATATTGGTATTGAATCTCAGCATTTACTTCATTCTGTTCATTTTGTTGTTTCTATTATGTTTCCTCTTGTTTTTTATTCTCAGCCTCATAATCATCCTTAGCTTTCATATTTAATTCTTCTTCTATTCTCCTCTATTCTTCTACTTTGACATTAGCTTATTTTTTAGATTCTTCTTCTTTTCTCAATTTTTTTGTTTCAACTTTAGCTTGTTTTTATATATTTTTCTTCTCTTCTCAATTTGTCAATCTTGGCATCTTGTTTGACCTTTTCATCGGCCTCATGTTTATTTCTTTCTTCAACTTCTGGTCTTTCTTTAATTTCAACTTGTTTCTTCCTATTGGGTTCAACATCAACGTGTTCTTTAGAGTTAGTTTCTTTCTTCTTCGTTTGCTCCTTTTTTGTGAATTTATTCTATGCTTCTTCTTTTTCTTGGCCTCAACATTTTCTTTCACTTTCTCAAGGGATTCTAGTCTTTTATTTTCATGTTCTTTCCTCTTTTCCTAGAAAACAATGTCTTTCTACAACACCATTTTCTACCTTTTCCTTGCTAAGTTTCCTCTCTTTTTCCTTTGCTAAAATCTATTGTTTTTTTTGAAATTCATTAAAAGTAAGAGATCTTTTCTTTAGCTCTTCAATTTCATTCTTCTCACATTGTTAAGGAAAACCGGTCCTATGATTTTCAACAATGTGTAAGGGATCATGCATTTGATACCTTTTCAAATCAAAACAATATCTATCCATCTTTTCTCCCTCCATTCTATCCCAAGAAGAATCAATTAACTCATACAAGCTATAAATAATGGATATGATGGACAAAGCATCTTTCATGCTTGATGAGACAAGCGTTAAAACCATGCAAAGTAATCTAGTATTCAATTTCTTGAATGATTAGTCTAATGGGAACATAGGTTGGAAGTGCATGTGGTGCCTAAGTTGCTCCATAAATCCTTTATATAATTTGTCCATTCATCAATGTAACAATTTTCTTGAGTACCTTAATAGCCTTGAAGAGATCCTTGGGCATGGTCTATAGAAAAATAATTCATATAATGGAGATAGCATATTATTACTAGTATTTGTATTGCCACAAATATTTGAAATACACATGAACATGGGGGTTTTCTAGTGACCAAGACCATTGTAATCATGTGAATGAGTTGGAAGCAAAAACAACATCCAAAAGACATGATGACATGTACAATTTTGGGGGATTGACAAATGTTCCAGTATTAGTTTTCCTTATCGCATATGCTAATGAGTTAGACAAAATTGATTGCTCAATTAAATATTTTTTTCATTTTCAATGGTTTCATAAATCATTGGAACCCAAGCAATTTTCATATGAGTGGAAGATTTTACCCCATAGAGTCTACTTAGAAGTTGTGGGGCATACATGTAACTTTCTCTGAAATTGATGGTAGGAAATGCTCTAGTGTCTCTAGATTTAAAATTCCTTCCTTCATCGTACCATTCAATGAGAATGTCATAACATTCATGGATGCGGGTAAAATCTCTCATCCATTCATTGATTAAATAGATTTCAACTATTGAAAGCATACAATATGCTTTCAAATCTATAGTTGCAAAGGAATTTATGCACTTTCCCTACTTGGTGTCTACATATGTTTGTTCTATCAATCATATAAGGACTTTTGCACATGGAAAAACTAGTGATCTTGTAGCAACATTATGGATGTACGATTTCTTCAAGTTTTGTACTACCTAGATTTCCTCTTCTTGCCTTTTATTTGGTTCTTCAGTATTGCGAAATCCTTTTCCATCCTTAATCAACATAAATAATTCATTATATGTGTATTCACCATCAATTCATGTATGATCAAACGTGTCTGAGTGGATGGGTAACTTGAAGTCTTTAGAAATTGCATCCATACAAGGTTTTTTATCCTTAATTGACTGCATTTTCTTCTTAACTAGTTCTTTTGCCACTGGAACTAGTTGTTTTATTACATGTATTTCTTCCACAACTTCCTTTGTTATCAATATGATTTCCATAGGTTGATCTATTGTTTTTTCTTTTGTTACCTTCTTCCTTCTCCCTTTGGAGCTATATATATGTACATGCATGTTAGAAATTTGAATAGCAAAGCACATGAGATATGTCAGTTTTGAAATCAAAACAATCTCATGCCATATCTTATTTCAATAGTTAGAATTGGAATTGTCTTTTGAAAATTAAAAGGACTATACCATAATTTAAGCCGCATTTTTCCTAAGTGTTCGTAGATCTCATCACTTATTTTCGATGGAATGTCAAAATGATCAAGGAAACAATTACTTAAAAAATAGGTAACACTAATTCAAGTTGACATGGATATAAAGGAGGATGGGGATATGCAAATGAAAAATAAAAATGCATGCATTTAGTCTCAGTGAAATCTACATTAAAAGGAAAATCAAAAAAATCTTGGAGGGGATCTTAAAATCTATAAGGCTATCGTGAAGGGACTTAAAATCAGCAAAAGAGCAAGAAATTTGACCAAATTGTATAACCCGTACTCCTTAAATTCATGTCTAAATTGCATTGATTCAAAAAGATAATAAGCTTTAGACATGAGGTCACACATTTAGCTTCCATACATGATGCATGCAATGTTCTTAATATAAAAATAATATTTCAAGTGTACGATTAGAATATGAGTGGTTTTTAAACGAGTACCTATGAATGTGCATCTATATAATATGTAAACGTGTGTGCTCCCTGGTCCTTCTCCTTCTGGCATCCTAGATTTCAACTAAAGAAAAGACTACACTAGATGGTAAATTTTGTTTGAAAGGAGCTTTTGGACTATGAGAAAGAGCAGCCCTACAAAGACTTTTATCATGTTCGAAAGGCCACTTTACAAATTTGCATTTATGACCAAAGTTTTGAGAGGGTGGCATAAGTACAATGGCATTGTGAAACAACATAGTGACACAAACTTAATTCACACTTTGAAATTCTTAATAGTCACCTCAATGCATTTAAGACCGATTAAAAGTTTGAGAGGAAAATATACCGAGGTTAAAATATTTTTGAACAAGGGTTGAGAGGACCCGATTTGAAAAATGGGATCGAAAGTCCAAAATTTTAGAAGTTCTTGGAAAATATCTCAACTATGAAATCAAGGTTGGTTCACAAATCAGCTCAATCACTCAAATAAAAAATTGAAACCCATATAATCAAGGGCATGATCAAGGGATCGGGTTTGAAATCCATAATTCAAATGGGATAGGGAAAATAGGGGAGAGGTTATCCACCATACAACAGTTCAATGATTGGGAGGTTGTTGCATGGTGTATTAATTATAGTGATATCTTATGCCCGTCCCATGCGGATTATGTTATGACAAAATTCGGAACATGTTCAGGGATGTATATCATGGGTGTTGACTTGTGCAGTTTGTTTTTCATTTCACCGTGGATTGGCACTCGTCATTTGATCGATGATAATTGTAACTTGTCCACTCACCTTTTAATCACTGATCACCGTAACTTGTCACTCGCCATCAGCATTCATGGTTGCCCATGGTTCTTTAGATGGAGAGATCCACTAAATCTGGTATCAGTTGGCTTAATAGATTCAGAGGCAGAGACTTAGTTAATGTTTAATTTAATGGCTTAACCTACCACTTGTTGAGCCCACAAATGTCTTCAAGAAACTAGAATATGTATTTTGTGCATCGCGAGTTCGAATACAGGAGTATTTTGTGCATCGTGATTTCAAATACAAGAGTATTTTGTGCACCGCGAGTTAGAATACATGAAAAATTCAGAGTGTTGTTTATCTGCTAGAACTTAGAAGTTGCAATTTCAAACGTTGTTTTTTTCTCACGGGTAAGCTCCTATCATTATTCATAGATATAGTCTATTGCATTGTTGGTTATATACAGTCAAGAGTGGGTGTATTCTCAACCTGTTTTATATCATTTATATTTGTTTTCATTTGAACAAGGCCATTTATTTAAGCTAGCACGAGGATGAAAATCATCCACACAAACAAGCATTTATTTTTACCTCTGGAGTGCCTAGCGTCCTTAGCCCAAAACCCACAATGCTCTGTAATTTACAATTCACATGAGTTAGATAAAAAATGTAAAGCTTCCATTAAAATTAGGACTGACACCAAAATGTGACCCAACAATGACATTGCTAACTCCATTGTTGCAATAAATTAGTATATGAAAGTTTTTGCTTCAACTCAGAGATTATATATGTCTAGTAAGAAAAATTATAAACAATTGAAAATAAATAAATATAATGAGCACATGTTATCAAACTGATAAACAAGTTAATGTGAAAATCATTAAAATAGTTTATCAAATTTGACTATTTTAACCATTGTTTTACTTACCCATTTTTATAAATCTATACAAAACTGTTGAACATCATTAAAAAAAAAAATTAACCATATTTAATAAACAAATCACTGCATAAGAAAGACAATTTGACCGTAACCTCCCTCCCTCCCTTCCATCATCCATGATATTGACATTGCCAGCTTAGAATCAATACAAAAAAATTGGACTTTTTCATATATATAAAATTTGTTTAATGGAATCATTACCTCACATACGTACTCGTTTAAGGAAGAAAATTGTGTACTTCAAGCTATAAATATTCAGGGCTGTTCCTTTCAGTCAAACAATTTATTATATTTTAATACTTATAATTTAAAGTGTACCTTGAAGCATTCATTCAAGTTTGACGAGACTTGTCATGTTTTTCCACAAAGGTATTTAATTTGTTTTTAATGAGGGACCTTGTGTTTTTATTTAAAAGATGTGGACATTTTATCTTCTAGAAATATGAATATAAGTCTTATTGGGAATAAAACGAGATCACTCAACTTAAAAAATGGTAGTGGGGAAGAGGGACTGAGCCCAAGGTCGATTCCTACATTCAGTATATCTTTCAGGGTTGATTCCTACATTCAATATATCTTTCAATTTGTCTTATTAGGGATTGTTTCAACTCCTTTATTTCCCTGCATTAGGGTGATTGGTTCCCTCCCTGTAATAATTTTTTAATGAAAAATATTCCCCAAAAATTATAAATTGTTTTGAATATTTTAATAATTAGTTCAGGAAAAAAGATTTAAAATTTACAACTTGTTTTGAATTTGTAGTTAATACTTAATTGTTGGTACACTTATACAATATAAATAAAAATATTAATTTTAACCTTATCAAACACATTGATATATACAAGCAAGTTTGATCAAAGTTGATATTGATTAAGATAGTTGATCATGGTAATGGTATGTTTTGCCGGTTAATTGTTCATTTACTAAGCAATTATCTGTTTGATTTTTTAAGTTATGGATGCAATGTTATGTGATGGTTTTTATGTTAGTTTTGGGGTACATGTTAGGTATAGACTTTGTATTAGTTCTTTACTCACCGTTATGGTATGCTAATTGTTGGGTCAAGAAGTTTGGTAGATTGTTCACTATGTCAAATTGGAGTCATTTTGAGACTAACATTTAAGGAGAATTTCATGAGTTAAAATAAAACTTGTGGCAAGATATTGTACCTATTAAACCCTAGTAGGGGTTTTTGTGGGTAATCCCACATGACAAAAGCAAAAAGTCTAATGACACCCAAAATGAAAGTGAGGGGGAAGTCTAACTTGAATCATAATGAGGATGTTGATCATGAACTAGAAACATTATTAAATGTTGTAATAATTACTTGGGACATGCTAAAAAGGGACATTAAATAAGAAAGAATAGTAGGGTATCAGTATGACCACAAGGGAAAACATGAGTCCGCGAAGGAACTGTCAACAAGAAATCCATTGAAATCTTGAAAGTTTTGAAGAATAAGAGTGGAAGTGTATGGAGCTTGTTTAGGGACCGGTATAAAGAGTTGTACTACGTGGGGAAGAAGCAAAATAAAACCCAAGACAAACATTGGATCCATATATCCAAGTTACCAACCTTTGTCCACATTTAATGGCATGCTAAGGGAAGCAACACTTAAGTTGTACTAAAATATTGAAAAGAAGCAAGCTTTCTGAAAATAGGACAGTGTGGTGAGTTCAAGGAGGCATACATATACTCAAATATGAATAAATTGGCCTTTACAAAGCCGACAAATGTCAAACAGAAGCAAGGAGAAATAAAAAGTGATATGAGTCCCAATTGAAGGAGCTCTTCGACTAGTGGAAGTACGATGTTCCAAAACCGGTTCATATGTATTGGTTCATTTTAGGGCTTTGGGATAACATTCAATCATAAGTTGTTTCCATAAGAGTTCCAGAGGGTACCTCTAAGATAGTTGCAAACAATATGAAAGGGGATATGATTCCACAAAAAGGGAAGAGAGAAGGAGAGCTCTATGGGAAATTAAATCTTCTATCTGCTAAGTGTCAACCTTAGATCCCATATGAATCATGGATTGCATGTAAGAGTTTGTTAGGGAAGTTTTCTTTCATGGTTATAGAAGCTTGTGATGAGTACAACACTCCTACATACCTCTTTCCAAAAGTAATGTTAAGAATAATTCCCTTAATGGTGTCATTGTCGTTTAGTGTAGCATTCATTGTATCATTCTCATGTTAATGATATAGACTCCTTACCTTATGTTCTCCATTGCTAACCATGAAACAATCTAGATATTAACCAAAAATGGGTATTGTGAAGGGAAAATTGTAGACCTTGGGTGAAATATAAATGGTTGTAGGTGAACATAAAATATAGTCAAGTTAGGAATCCATCACCTATTGTGCATTTATTTCTCTTTGGATGCTTGAGAATTATTATTCTTGCAGGGAATTCCCATAAAGCATATGATAGATTGGGTGATTTTTGCCTACACTAATGAGCACTAGAGGAAAGAATATCCATGAGGGACATTGAGTAGATAAAGGGAAGATCGTACATGTACTGTGTGGAGAGTGCTATTGTTATTGTATGGCTAGGTGAGATTCCTGGAGCGTTTTGTATTAAACACATTGGCTAAGCATAAGAGTGAATGGGCTAGGATAAGAGAGATAGAAGCTTATAGCTTGATTCCTTCACCTTGGTAGACTCATAGTCTAGTTTGGGGGTTGGGGGTTGTATCTGCACTAGATACCTAAGATTGGGTGGATAATTACTTGTAAGAAATTGGTTTCTTGGATTAATTTGTAGTAAAAGATAAGTGTTATACTCATGTTTATGAATATTTCAAATCATTGTTATTTTCTATTAAAAATTAAATGTGATTGGATGTTGTGTGCATGTAACTAATTAATAATGAACATGAGCACTAGGATTCCATGAAATTGTTATTACATTCCTTCTTATTTTGTTGCATTCTTTTAATTTGCATTTGTAACATCTTGTTTTACTGAGCACAATTATTTTGACTTATTTTTTTAGGACACTTGTGTGCAAGTGATCCGGCTATGGTACATTATGATTTTGTTTCGATTATGAGCTATATATGATGATGATGATGATGTATTGTGATTTATTGTTATTTTGATGTATATGTATTGGCAGATATTATTGACGAATTCTCCTGAGTGTGTAGGACACATGAGAGGTTATGGATGATGATTGCATCAATGAACCTCATTGGGCTCCGGATTGAGTCAGGGAGTGGATTGTATTTGTTTGAGTATTTCATGTTACACACATGTGACATATGATTGATTACAATATGATTTATGTATATAGATTATTGACATTGTTTTTGTCAGTAGATGCAGACTTGGCGATGTTTGCTAATCCGACTCACATAAGGAGTAAAGGAGCCATGCATAGAAACCAGACATTTGAGGGAAAGGTGTGGAAGCATCCCTGCATAGCCTACTAGCACTCTCGTCGTGGCCTGAACTATAGGTTAACGATTACCTAGTTCGAGAGGTCCACGATGTCTTGAGGGAGAACTGAGATAATCATTTACAAAGATTCCTAAGGGGCACGCAATAAGGCAAAACCTTTATTTCTTAAAAGCCCTTAGTCTCTCACAAGGTTGACCGAAAGGAGTGTTGACTCCAAAGGTCAGACAAACTTCCAAAACCAGTCAAAGGCGAGTGGCACCCTTGGAACATGGAGGTGTGTCTTGAATGGCACGTCGCGTAATTAAAACATGAGTCAATAAATCTAGGTGACCTAGAAAACATTGAAATGTTTAGACCTTGTTAGAATAAAATAATTATTTAATCAATAAATTATAAATATAGAAGCCTAACAAGAGTCTAAGCCTAAGTCTAAGTTTAATTAAGGGACTAATTAAAAATATTAAATAAATTAAAAGATGTGAGATAAAATCAATTCTAGAAAAAAGGTGAATAAAAATCTAAAGGTTGGATAAAATGCACATGTGTGCATGAAATTAATAAATTGGAATTTAAAATAAAAGGAAATAATAATATGAGAGAATAGGTGTACACATAGAATAGTATCTAGATTAAAACTACACTAAATCTAACTAGAAGAAGACTCTTAATCAAACTCTAAATAAGATCTAGTTAGGAGACACTCATTAAATGAGAAATTGGGGAACTGAGGGACAACTAAGAGCGAAAATAGAAACACATTGGAGAATGTGAGGGAAATTAGTTTTTTAAATAAAATAAAAATGGTAATGACTTGTGCAACTTGAGGAGAGTGTGACAAGTGTGTGGGTGAATAATCATAATTAAATTAAATTAAAAAGATAATTATTTATGCATGAGGACATGTGTCAAGGAGAAAAATTCTATAAAACAAATGGGGTAGAAGGAAAAGGGATCTCACTTCTTCATAGTATTGATATGTTGTCGAAATTTTCATTGGATTTGTTTTACTTGTGAGAGTTGGGATATCAAGCTTGTGGAAAGAATGGAAGCTCTTTCTTGCGAGGCAAGCTTGGAGCTATTGTTTTCCAATTATTGTGTTTGGCCCCTTTGCGGCTTGGAGCGCTAAGGGGGGAAGAAGAGTACCCTAGATTTGGTTGGGAGGTACCGGTGAAGTTTGAAGTTGGCAAGCAAAAAAAAATTGCGATGCAAGGTTCCGGTTTGAAGCAGCGCTTAAATCAGCATTTTCATGGTTATGGTATTGTAATGCTTATGTTGATATGTTCTAAGTATTGATAATTTATCTTTGTATTGGATTGAGAATTTAAAAAAAAAACATTGTTCTAAATTTATATGTATGTGGTTGCCATTTATGTGTTGAACATTCGAAAAATCTGAGAAGTCTTTTCACATAAAATAAATTGGTTATCCATGCACAAGTTTAAAGATTATTTCATTATGTTATTCTGATCAGATGATCATTGGTGTATTCAGTGGACAACGATTGATAATAGATTGAAACAAGGAATAAAATGGTATGTATTTGGTGTGTTAGTGTTCCGCGTGTATTGTATCATTGATAAGAAGCATGTGATAAAACTAATTATGTTATTAATTATTAGAAAATCGTTGGTTGAATCCTCATCAAGACTTTGTCTAGTGGATTTGACAAGTGTATCGAATCTATCGTTGTACAATTAATTTAAAACATTGAGTAAACTAGGAGAACATTAAAACCTTAATCCATTATATTATTTAGTTCACAACATTGCTAAGAAAGGAAAAATATTGAGGTTTTGAAGCGTCGAAACTCTTAAGAAGATAATGTTTTAAAAATTAGAAAATTTAAGTGTTAAACACGCCCTTGTATTTAATCTTAGATTATTAAGTTATGAGGATTTTGATGTTATGGATCACTTGTCGTTTCAAAAATACGAATTGGGATGAATTTAGGTGACTTGGAGTGTATTAAGCTAAGTCTACATTTCACTCTCTTATAATATTAAGTGAATTATATATTTATGATATTTGTTAATTGAGTTTTATTCTAGAGTGATCTATTATTATGAACACTAGTCATTTAATATAAAAGAGGACTCTTAAAAGCATGTAAAGAATCCTAACCTATTTTAAGAGTGTTAGATGGGTAGTTATCTACTTTGATTGTAATTATATTTTAGAATACAATAATTTGGTGATGTTACTCCTTTTAAGGTTTTGAGTTGTTTTATTATTTTATGTTTGTATATATCAAGGTTATGGTTATATAAGATTATGTATGATACTAATTGGGAATTAATTGGAATAGAGAAGTAGTGAATGTATTGGTAATATGGTTGATTAATTCATTAGTAGAGTAAGTTGGGAAGGAATTTATTAGAATAATGAGGATAGAATCTACACTTGCATAAACTTAATAAGATTGTTCAGTCATAGTAGTCCACATTGAATTACCATCGAACATTTCAACTTCAGGATAATGGAGGTTAAAGAAGTAACCTCGCCCTCGTGACATTACTTTTTGTAATAGGAAGAATTTACGGTGTCAGATTCTTCTAGTATTATATGAATATGTTAAATCGGTTAAAGTTCACATGTTATTCAATTGCGCTTAATTTTATTTATGCTTTAAAGTTCTTATTTTTCTTCTTTGAGAATAGTCAATTTTTCACAATAAAATAATCAAAGAAAATATAATTATTATAATACATAGACAGTTAGATAGACTTAAATGAAGGTCGGTATATTCTTCTTAGTGGAAATTCTTGTTATTCTTCATAATAGAGGTTCATTATGTTCTTGTTCAATTTCTTTGAGTATTGCTTAATTGATGACTTAAGCATAGAAGATTACTCTATGATGCTTTGAAAAGATTGTGGTTAAGAATTGTCGTTAATTCTAGTCTGGAATTTCAAAATAGGATAGGGATTATGGGAATTAAATACCTCCTTGTTCATCAGAACAGTCACCAGCCGTGAGACCTTAAATGGTCAAAATCAATTAGATGAATCTATGACTTGAGTGTTGATTATGTGTCTTGGAGGTCCTAACCTTGTAGGTAGATTGGGCGGGTAGACATCTTTGTTTTCTTTTGCGATATGGTTGATCATCTAGTAGCAGTGATATTGTATCTTATTTTTGTTGTGTATTGATGTAGATGAGAACAAAATGTGTAAATTTTGATATATGTTATTGTCGCATATCACTTGTTTTAATTGTTGTATATAAAAAAAATCTTTATCATCATGTACTCACTTACATTATGTCGTAACAGACGGGTCGTTACAACATTGGACATCATTCTTTCAGTTGGATTCATGTAATTAGTTAAACAGTTACCTGTTGACCCATTGTAAAACTATAAGAAGGAATTTTGGCCAAGTCAATAAAGTGATCATTTTTTTTGAGTTATTAATGTTTTCTTCTTACTTTCTATTATTATAGGTTTTCATTACTAGTTCAGATATGTTTTGTGTCATTTGGTATTAGAGAAATCGATCTAGGCCTACTTCATTAATCTCAGCACTGGTTTTTTTGGAGGTCACTCTCCCACCCCACACATATTTTCAACATTTTTGGTTATTTTGGCTTCATGCTCACCCTAACATTTTCAAGCTATAGGTTCCTTGAGCATATCCTCCACCCAACAACTTTTATATTCCACTAGTTCTCTTGGCCATTAGCTCCAGCCAACAAGTCTATATCTAGCACACAACCTCATAGATATAATGGGCCTATGCACAACACCCACCTAGATATGTTTCCATTTTGGGTTTTAGAGGCTACCCTCCCATCCATCCTCCTCTCTTGTGCTACATCTCCTTCCAAATCTCCTTTACATTGTGTCATCTCTCTCCAACAAAATTTTCTCTTTATAGCTAAGTTTCTTTGGCATTTACATTAGTCAATTATTTAGCGTAGGGTTTACTTTTCATATATTAACACCAATATATTGTTATCCCAGTTATTTATTTTATTTTGAATTTCAAAAGCTTAAATCATAAGTTCTTTTATATGTTTTTATTTTTAATGTATTTTCTAAAAGTAGTTAAAATGTATGGCTTAAAGCTAGAGGAATTCATTTATTTGCATTTTTGTAAAAGTGTTCAATCGATTCATAATCTTTGTCTATGTTTTTTCCTTATTATAACCAATTTGTAAGGGGGGCATTTATGAGATGATATGATGATTTTTTGTAACTCAGAATCCCAATGTGAACATGGGCATCATTATTATACGGCATAGAGGAGATGTCACAACGTATGTTGCATGTAGAAATGCATTTATTATCGTGCATAAACATAGATCTCATTTCTAGAATAGATAGGCATATGAAATCGTTGCTTCTTATTTAAAGGTGTTTTTATAGTCATTCTAACAATATTGTTGTTTACATATTCATTAATAGGGAATTGAGAAAATGGAGGAAAATAGACATGAATGGGATGTAGTTATCAAAGGCACCAAACAAGTATTTTATTGTTTGGTTGGTGATTGTGTCAATATCTTGACCTGATCAAAACTATCTGGCATTAATCACCATCAAGCTATCATACATAATCTCCCTCCAATTCCCCCATGCCCAAGAGGTCAAGTAAGAGATGGAAATGCTAAACATGTTGCCAAATCACCAAGTAAGGTTAAAAGGAAGAATGAAAAAATTCAATATGATGTAGATGCAAGGTTATGTTGTGCACGCAAGAAGGCATATAAAAGATTTGTCAATGAAGAAATCATTTTCGTTGTAAGTATTTATTAGCATTTGTATGTGTGTGTGTTTTTAATAATATAAATTTATTATTATTGACTAAATTCATTGAAACTATTTTTTGCAGTCAGTTGCTACGTTTGATCAACTCAACAATGATTCAAAGAAAAAAATTAATGAAAAAATGAATTGTTGGGATCAAATTTTACCTTGTAGATGTATGGACACGACTAAACACGTAGATATTGCTTTACAACAAAAAGAAAGAACGGGGCCTTCTAATGATGTAGGGAAAGAAAAGTTGGATGGGCATGCCCATATATTGAACTCTGGGGAAACTAGTAATAAAAATGAGTACACAATTGAGTCAAATTGTTTGCATGCATTGATTTTCAAGACATTTTAACATTAGATGGTATTTATTTTTGTTATCAATTGTGTTAGAATTATTATTTTTAGGGTAAGGTTGAAAGTTTGTTTAGAGTTTGCAAAGTCATGCCTTGGTCTTGATAATACAAAGGCATTCCTAATTGAGTCATAGTGTGTGTGTATGTATTGATTCATGGGATGATTCAAGAAACCTTAGGTTATTGATCAAATAAAGGATAATGTGCATGTCAAATGAGAGTCAAGTCATAAGTCTGAGTCAAATGGTTTGTATACATCATTACATATTATAAAGGTGAAGAAGTCATTAAAGGTACATAGGATGTTTATCGTCATGAAATACTTTGTAAAGGTCCTTGGTTTTGAGTTTAAAATGACTTCATAAAGTGGGAAATGCTATGTCAAAATCGAGTCATAAGTCTAGGAAGGAAGGTCTTGTCAAAGTATATCAATGAACATAATCACATGTGATTAAGTCAGTAAAAGTGGTGATGGTCCTCATGTCATTTGTACCTTGGAAACTCAAAAATTGCGCGTACTGTGCAAGTCACTTGAATAATTTGAAAGGTCTTATCACCTCACACGGGTACTTTCCCTCTCAAAACTTCTCCCTATAAATTCATACATGCCTCTTCACCACCTTTTATCCTTTTGTATGCACCCTCAACCTGTGCATAATTCATAATCTCTAGAGCTAGCTTCAAATCCCTCTACTACGCAAACGATCCCCCTCACTACAAAAACACTGTGCATATTTCCCTCACTACACAAACCCTGTGTGGTATCATTCGCTACGCAAATCTTGTTGCTCTGTTTTTTGCTACGCATCCCTTGTTCGCTTTGTCACTGTGAAAAAACATTTTGAGCATGTTGTTTATTCTAGTTTATCCCCTAAATAGTTCACCTCTCGTACAACAAAGGTATGTTACTCTTATTCGAGAAAACCCTAGCCTTGTTGATTGTTGCGCAAGCTTCCCTGCTGAATTTCAAAGACACATTTGCTTTTAAACGGTTTGAAACGTTTACCTTGCAAAGAAGATATCATAGAGCCGTGACAACATAGGAGAAAAAGAATTACAAGGGAGGAAATGTGTTGAGGTATGAGCCACAAGATTTGAATTTGGTAAATACAGACCCTACCTACATAATGTTTTTTGAACAAGCTGGCTGCATAAGATTTTTTGAGAAGATCCAAGGATATAGCGTGCAACTAACAAAGGAGTTCGCCATGAACTTTAATGGTGTCCAGACAACCATTGTTGAGGTCATTGTTCTAGTATCGGAGGAGACCATAGCAGTTGCAACAAAGATTCCAATACAGGGAGAGAAATGGTTTAAAGGTATGCCTCTGGAGCTTATGTTTTATATTGATTTCCTCAAGCCTCAGTATATAAAGAAGAATATTGGTGCCACTATCCCCAAGGAGTATTTTTTGGAACCCTATGAGAAGTTGTTGAGAGTAATCCAAAGGTATTTTACTGGTGAGAGTAGGTTTGACAGGGTATATCAGTACCACATAAGGATCCTCATGCATTTCACAGGGAAAATCCCTCTAAACTTACCCTTTTACCTGTATAGAAGCCTAGGAAAAATGGCAGACAAATTCCAAGCCAAGGCTGACCAGCTTAAGAGCAACTTGTTCCATTTCTCCTTGGTAAAGTTGTTATTGGTTGAGGAGCTAGGAAAAATAAACAGGGATTGTGAATCCTCAACCTCAACAAATATCCCCCTAGATACCAAAGGAGACACTCCATTGTCTGTTGAAAGACTGGCTTTTAATAACTCAGGGGTGAAAGGAGGAAGTACTGCTGAAAAGGGAAAATGAAAAGAGATTTAAGGGCCCATCACCAAGCCAACCACTTCTAAAGAAAGGTAGGAGGCTACAATTCATTAATGAGCCAAAGGAGACACAGACACCCAGTAGACCAACCATAAGGTCAGCGACTAGAAGGCTTCCCACACCCACAATGCAGACAAATTTTGTTGAAGTTGTAGCTCAGGAGATGGATGAAGACCAGGTGAAATCAGGGGAGAAAAATTCATAGGTCAGGGAAATCCAATAATAGATCAGAGAGGCTCAACATGTTATAGCTCAATTTTACCAAGAGAGCAGAGAATTGAAAATGAAGTTAGCTAAGAAGGATTTTGAGGAACAAACACCACAAAATAAGGCAAATCCCAAGAATGAAAGGTCAAAGGGGAAAGAAGTCATGCAAATCCCT
This sequence comes from Picea engelmannii, assembly GCA_009831015.1. Classification (NCBI taxonomy): domain Eukaryota; kingdom Viridiplantae; phylum Streptophyta; class Pinopsida; order Pinales; family Pinaceae; genus Picea; species Picea engelmannii. The sequence continues at coordinate 17,610 of ML824224.1, read as the reverse complement.
AAGACCACAGTTTTAGCCAAGCCTACAACACCTCTGACAAGATCCTCAACCAAGAAGAAGAGTTCATAGATACAAGGCAAGCTTGCAGCAAGTGAAAGACCTCCTACTTCTCCCACAGAAGGAGAAAAGAACATAAGATGGCTAAATAAGCAATCAAGGGAGGCTCAAAATCAAATCATCCAGCTAAGGGAAGAAAAGAGGATATCATAGGACATAATCATGAAACATTTCAAGGAATACAAACCAACCATAGATAATTCCTTTGCAGCCCTTTCCAATGCCCAGTCAAAATTGAAAAGAAATCTAGCCTTGTTCAGGCAAGTGGGAAATTTGAAGGTACAACACTTAACATTAAGGAAGGAAAACATGTATCTCAAACAAAAGATGCAATTGAATGATGAAGCCAGAAGGAGGCTAGAACTACTTGCAGAAGTAGCAAAGATATGTTTGAAGAAACTTCACATTTCTTTCTTTTTGGGTATGTGATCATCTCGAGTTTTGTTTATGTCATAAAAGTTGTGGGAAGCATACATTAGAAGTTGGAGAAAGGTTTTCATAAGGGTGACAGAATAAAACATTTTTGGGCACAATTGTTGTTCTGACTGATAAATTAACATACACAACACTTGTGTAGCGAGATTTTTGCTACGCAAATGTTGTAGGCACACATGATTAGCAAGAACAGTGGGAGGTGATGAGAATATAGCTTTGAGGTAAGCATCGGTCTTCATCAAGTTGTTTCCACCTGAATTTGCACGGGTTTCAAGAAAATTAAGTGCACTACACAAACGTTGTAGGTAGCACTTGTGTAGCGTTAGCTCTAGTTTGCTACGCAAAGGTGACAGAGGTTACCCAATAGCACACTAATTGTCTCGAAATGGTCTCCAAATGCACCTGATGACTCATAAGCAACATCATATTTGAAATTTTCTCAGATCTATAATTATATAAGATATTTTTTTTTTGCATTAAAGATGGTCAAAACGAATTTACTATTTTTAGTAAAGTTGTTTAGCAGTTGTTCTCTTTCAATGTAACCAGATCCACCATTGTAGGCAGCAGTAGTTCGACTCCTAGTAGCCTAGTGTGGCAATAAGATCCTATATATTTGGATCATTTATATGTAAAGGGAGCGAGTTGGCAGAAAGTATAGTCATTTTGATCCTTATTGTAATATTCTTTGAATCTGAACGAAATACAAATGTAAAAGTCCCGAACTTTTTACAAAAAAGATTCTAATGGTTGTGGTCTGAAGTCCGTACTCTTATTTTTGTATGTACTTCTTATGTCCTTACTTTCATCTTTATTTCCTTCTGTTTAAATTGGATAATTAAAGGGTCTAGAATTCATCTAATGGTGCTTTAGACTCAAGTGATTTAAACTATGTTTCTCTTCTTAACTAGGTCAGAATTCATCTTTCATGATGCTCTGATTCTGTTATATGTTTCTTTTCCTCTTCCACCCTACACAACCAAACTCAAAACTGAAAGTTAATCACCTAATTTAGCCTTTGTTCCTCTGGAAATTTCTACCTACCAGTCATTGTTTTCATTCGTTTTCAGGGGTTGACTCCATAGCCCAAAAGATCCTTCTCCTCCTTGCCAACAAAACTCTATAAAATCCCTTCAAAACATTAAAACCTAGTAATTGACCTACCAATAAAATCTATATATTTGAGACTAAGTGACAAGAGAGAGCCCTCTATGAACTGAGTAGGCTATTATCCAGTTCTAAAGTGGTTTTTGATTAACTTTGTAGATTGTTTCTTCAGCCCAACAATTTACTCAGTGATAACAAATTGTATATCGATTCCCCGTTATTATTGATATGTTTAGCCTGATCAACAAAAATCCCCATAGAGATCATTGCATAGTTTTTTTGTTGAATATAGATCCACTAACTTGGATATCCAATGAGCATCAAATTGTCAACCATTACAACGCTCACCTAGATTTCAAGGGATTTTCAGGGAAGTAAGTTTTGCTTCCATATAACATATTTCATAAAAATGTTAACGTATAAATTATTATAGTCTACTAGGATGACAAGGTGAAAAATGAATATTCTATTTTTTTTGGATTTTCTTGTGTGATTTGTCATTGATTATATAGATTTAATTTTTTTTTAATGTATACATCATTTCTTATTTATGGTACATTATTTCTTATTTATGGTGTGGGTGTATTTTTCAAAACCATTACAAATCCCAAAAGATGGTCAAAAAATTGAAAATAATGTATATGAAACAGATCAAATGCTACAACCATCTTCACATTCAATGTGGCAATGCAAAGTAAGTTTGTATGTATTTATAATTTTATATAATCATTAGCAAAATTTTACATTTAATTCGATTTGAGTTACGTACTTATATATTTTTATAATTTTATGTTTAGAATAAAGCATATACATCTCCCAAATCCCCTTTGCACACAAATGATGGTGGACATGATGGTGGAAATGCAACACATTTTTTAGAAATCCACCATAAATCACATTATCTTCGACCATTACAACATTCACCTCCACTTGAATAAAAATTAGGAGAGGTAAGTTATATACCCTATACCCATGTTTTCATTATATCAATATCAATTTCGATATTTATTGATAGAGTTGTAACTTTTGCAGAAGACAAAAATGGTGAATGATTCTGCTATGGTTAAAAGAACAAGAATCACACCAAAGGACTTGAAAGCATGTAGGTTAAAGTCTCACAAACAATACATAGAGCATATATGTTCAACTAGTATTTCTCTCACGAAACCCACTAGGTTTGCTACTTTGAAGTCTAAACAATACACAAAGCTTAAGTAGCTTGGGTTACAAATTTATAGCTTTGATCAGTTTTTTGTATAAATAGGGCTATGTACAAAGACATGAAAATATTTAAACTTACAAGGAATGAGTCTTTACATAGTTTCAATAAACGAACTTTCTAATATTATGTGTTGTGTTTTGAATCTCAATTTTTTTGGCACATAAAAACAACAAAAAATTTGGTTTTATGGAAGTCATTTTTATCTAAATATATAAAGTATTGCAGTCTAGCCTCTCCAATATAGGAAGGAGTTTCATTTTTTACATGCATTTTATGTGCCCTACTTTATATGTTCTAATTTCTACAAGAAATTAATATGTGTGAAGATTTTCCAGGTCCTAACAAGCTTCCAACTAGGTTTGTCTTTGACTTCAAGTTGGCTCTAAGTTTCAACTGTCAAACAAAGGTTTGTTGTTTTATAACAACAAATTGTTCAGTAACATCTTTGTTGTTATGTTACGGTTACATAGGCCATTTAGGTGCTCTAACATGTAGTTTTTTGTCACAAGATGTTAGCATATGCATATCATAAGCTATGTAACACACCTAGAGATATTTTAGAGTTGAAACAATGTTGTTCTAAACATTAGCATACATGAAAATGAACAGAGGTTTTTTTGGTCAACATGACCTTGGATAAAACCCCCTCAGGGAAAACCAGTTTGGAATCTGAGCGTATAAATGTGGAGAATAGAAAGTGGAATACAACAAGTACAATAAACAGATGAACCTAATACAATAACAACTTGAACCAAGCTGAAACACAAACCCAAATGGTAGAGATGCACCCTAGGATGGTGTGCCCTCCTCACAAGTTGTCAAAACCATTGAGCTGAAGCTCTCTACCAACTGGAAGCTCTAATTGATAAACCCTTGCACACAACTATGAATATGTGAGCTACCTCTCCACTGAAACTGTCCTCAAAGAAAACTGACCTCTGAAAATCCTCCATGCTAGCTGTGCGCCCTCCTCCTAGCAAGAACAAGCTCCACAAATAAATGAAGGATTAAGCCTCCTAGCTACCATCATGAATGGGGCCGCCCAAGCATTCCTCACTAAATGCCTCCAACCTCATCCTCGTGCTCCTCTCCCAACTCTCTTGGTGAACATAACAAGGAATAATGAGCCTCTCCTTTGCCCTTGCGCCCTCCGTAAGGAAGCATAAGGAAACCTAAAGTATGTGTGGATGAGATCATCTCATCTCATCCCTAATCAATGGTTGAGATCATCTCAAGAGAATCTCAACTCAAAACCCACTTTACTTAAGTTTCCATAGATCACTTTATGTCCCTCAATTCACCCACAAAGTGAATTAATAGTCATTTTAGGCTTAAATGATCGAATTTCACTTTTGACTTAAATCTCCTAAGTCAAAATGAAATTAGACATAAAGTACATGGTACATGGTACAAAGTACTTCTCACATGTGTTTAGAAGTTTTACAAACACAAGGGGACCACTTTCCAAGATACCCAAATCTCAACAATGTGTTTGTTGCTAATTGTGAAATATGACAATATAAAGAACTTATATTTTAAATATACAAGTTTAAACATAAATGCTTCAAGATTTTGGAAAACTAAATGAATAGAAACATACATTTTTATGTTAGTGCATGTAATCCAATTTTAATTTAAATATTTATAAAATATAATATAATAAAACAAATATTTCACATTCTTGTTGATACAAAAGAAGTTTCATATTTTTTCACACTTTATGTGCCATGTTTTATATAGTCTAATTTCAAAACGAAATTAATGTATCTTTGTTGGTAATTGTATATATTAAATTAATCAATAAAATATATTAGTATTAATATATACGATTTTATAATTTTTCAATAAAAAAAACTTTAAAAAGTGAAATTATTTTAAAAAAATTAAAGATAAAAAATTCTTGATAAATTATAAAATCAAAAAAATATTTTCTCAAGTCTTCCCTACCACATCAAACATTACAAATAATTTTATAAATTCATAATAACATATGAAACCAAGTGTTATGTAACCTATCTTCCTTTTATAAAACATCGTCATAATCATGTACACTTGTTTCATGTGATGTCATATATACAAAAATAAAAAGATTTGATTATAAGAAAAGTGAGATAAAGAACATATTCACTTACTCATTTATATAGAGAGAAAGAAAGTTTGTTATAAGATTAAAGAATTTAAATATTTAAATATTTGTTACAAAATTATTCAAGGATTAAAAGATTTTTCTTTTTATATGAATTACTAAAGCACATGAAATTTATCATTCCTTCCAAACATACAAAGATAAAATCAATAATTTTTTATAGAATTATAAACAAGGATCGCAACAAAACCATGGTAAAGAAACCATGATTAAGTGATAGCAACCTACCAGGTCTTACCCACAGTTAGGCAGTTTCTAATACATGACTGCTCTATAAGTCCTCAAAGGCACTGTCCAAGGATTTATCCTTCTTCTTCAGTCACAATTCCAATAGATTGAATCTCTGTTATCTAGAAATGATTAGAGTTCGTTTTCTCAGGTTGATCACATTCATGGATCAACTCATCCATACCAATTTCACTTTTCAACTTAGCCTCTATCAATTTCAATGTCAATTTGCTTCTTTGACTTACAGGTTTTGTCTGCATATGGTAAACATATTGTCATCCAAATATCAGGCTCTAGTTGGTCTCGAATGGACTCAGTCTCCTCCAAAATCCTTGTCCCTTTTATTTACACCGGTGGGAAAGGGCTCAAATCTAATCCTTTGTCCTCGACACATGCACTACTATGTAACTAAAGGCTCAAACCAACAATTAAACCCAAAATCTTTTATATATGACACAAAACTAAGCCTTAGGCTCTTACCTTTTCCTTGCGACCAATGGTTATGACCTCGGGCTTATATCTTCATCCTTAGTTCCTTGGCACCTCTCCAAAGAGTTCATATTCTATGTCCAGACACTTATCCAAAAGGTTCTTATCTCATAAATCCTCTAACATCTTAATCAATGGTCACCATTTTAGTCAAGCGTTGAGATCTATGGTTCACGCACATCAACAAGATAATTCATTAACCATTTTCCCATCGTGCGCGTTAATCCTAGGATGGCACATATCCAAAAAAACCAACAGTTATGATCTATGGCGCACTACCTCCTGGAAATTAACACACATGCAACTTTACTCCGCGCTTTGACTTTCCACCATTCATCTCGCCTTTTTACGGATGGCCAGATTCTCCTCGTCGGGCAACTATCCTCCAGTCCCAATTTGTGGATTTATAACGGTGTGGTGAAATGCGATAAGATCCTGGAGCGACACATGGCTAAAGTGATGGATGGCCTGGATCATCTCGCAAATGCTCCATGTCGCTAACCTTTTCGCAACTTGCAAATGCGATGAAATGCACATCGTCGATGCTCTTCTGTGATCAAGATCCGACGATCATAATCCTCACTCTCTGGTATACCAGTTTTGGTTAGGATCCAACAATACTCATGAATCTATCCTCGATCCAATGGTCCCATTTCCTTTACCAACTACACATATAATCGATGGTGTAGATCATTGATCCTATCAGTGATCAATGATCCTCGAAGAACTTTTCATTTGCTTGACTCTTGATTGAATTCTCTTATTCGGCCTTTAGACCTGTGAATGGTCTGAAACCTGCAAATTCACAATCTGCCAAATATGCAAAGACCTAGAATTAACATAGATTTTAACATACATAGTAGACAGAAATTCACACATACAATAGACAGAGGTTATTTTTCCCACAATGGCACTCGAATAGAGTGTTCACTTTCCATTCAAATATACACATATTGTACAATAGAAATTACATAGGGATTCTAAAGCCTTCTCTGCCATGAATTACATTCAATAGGCCTTCTTCTCTCTCTCTTTCCCTAATCTCTGATTGAATGGCCAATCTCCCTCAAGATTTAGTACACTCTAAAATGTCCAACCTCCTCTATAACATGATCTTCCTATTTGGCCACCCTCTATTTGTCCTAATCTGCATTCATTTGGCCACGCCAATGCCTTACAGGATTACAATTTAAATAATTAACCCTGGTCTGAAGCCAAAACTTGACTTAGATCCATAAATTTCTCAACAAGTCCCTAAAACGGACTTTAGGTCCACAATAGTCTCTAACGACCCTAAAATCACGCCAACCCTCTTCAAGGTCTGTCCTATTTAGCCAGACTTGATTACATTCCAATTTCTCACAACTAATTACATCAATGATTAGAAAACAAACCTCATCCTTTCTAACAATCTCACTCTTCTAGACACATGCACTTGAACTTAGGAAATATAACATTTCATTAGGGAACCAACTCCCTTAGTAAACTTTGAGAGACCCCCTAGGTCTACTCCATAGGTCTTGATTTTGGAGGCCTCAATGCTCTTGCATCAAACTACTGAGGTTGAAAACATTCATGACCTCCTGATCATGTGCTTTCATAAGCTAATGAAGTCTTCCTGGATCCCAAACTTCAATTTGTAGTTGTCCAAATGCTTTACACCTTTAAGGATGATGTATAAGTATTGTTGTCTATTGGTTCTTCCTCTTCCCTTCAATTAGTTGCATATTCTGATTGACCATCTCCTTTAACTCAACTTCTCCATCTGGACTGCTTCATCATCAGCTCCCATAACTCTTCAATTATAGAATCCACTTCTGCTACCTCTTGCAATCCTTGATTTCCTTCAAAAGCATCTCCTTGGGCTGCATATCCTTACTCTAGTTCATTGTTGATGTTCATTGGTTGCATTGCATTCTCATCTCCATATATTTGGCTATTCTCAAGGTTTTGAGAATACTCATGTACCCAAAAACTCACATTCCCTAGTTCCATACTTAAGTTATGGAATCTTTCGTGCAAATTCTGCTCTTGAATTTGATTAAAACAACAAATTAAAACTAAATTATTCATACCTTCACTTACCAAATTCCAATCAGCAACTTCTTCCTCAACTAGATTTGTGTACTCCTTTGTAGACCACTGCAATATTTCATCAGCAAAAATATTTTCAAGCCAATTCATTGTTTCATTTGTGTCTTCAGCACCTTAACCATCCTCAACATCTCTATCTCTCATCCTATTACCTTCTTGAAGCAATGTTGTCTCAATCTCAAACATGACAGAATTTAGAATCTGCTTACTTTCTATGGATTGCCAATCTCCATAACCTGCATACATACACCATTTGTTAGATTTAAAATTACAATTTTTTGTTGTTGTTATTTTGTGTTTCTCTAGACACTCTATGCCTTCTGCTTGGTTCTCTGTTGAAGATAAACTCTCTCTGCTTTTCTGACCAATACTCAAATCTTCTACTGGCATGTTTGTTGAAGTTTTCTTGTCTCCCTCTCCTTGAGACAATTTTGTAATCACATCATCCTTTAGTGCTTGGCTACCTGTAAACACACCTTCCTGAGACATCTCCTATGTCTCCAACCAATCAATGAGGCTTTCAACATCATCCTCAAGCATCAACGCTTGCACTAGTTCACACCAGTGAACTTCTTCATCTTTCTCCATCTCATCAACAGAATTCAGGTTTTGTGTTATTGTTATGCTTTTAAAAAGCATATTTCCACCTTCAACCTTTATAACAGTCTCAACTAATTGTTTGGTTTCTTCGTTTGCATTACTTGCAATCACACACAACATGTCAAAATAAAAACTATGAGGCCTTGTAACCTCATCCAGTTCCTCTATCGACACATCATCATGTTAATCTGAACTTTGCAAAGAGTTCACGAGACTTCCTGCAAGTCTCTCATTTTCCTCATATCCTTCTCCAAGGATATCTCCTTTCTCAGGTTCACAATAGATAACATGTATCCCATACTCAACTACTCTGAGTTCTCTCTTGGCATACATACTCTGCCTCAACCTTGTCTACAACAATTTCCATCTCATCATCTTCTTCTTCATGGTCCAACCATACTATTGGTCTTTCTGACATTCATTTAGCAACTTCTCTATCATACTAAGATTTTCTTTCAACTCAACCATTTCTCTGTCAAAGTCTTATTGACTTATCTTCAGTTTTCCTTCTGCCTTGGCATCCTTTTTCCTTTTTTTGTGGCTCCTCTCATGACTATCAGTAGTCATCATCTCTTCCTCATGTGGACTCTCCTTGCCCACCTGTGAGTTGCAACAAGCCTCCTCCATCTCTCTGTAACAAGTCTTCGTCTTGTTACCAATACCAAGTCATCCTCTTGGCATCCTCCAAGTTCTCTGCAGTATAACTCCTTCTTGAGCACTCTTTCTCCTTGGCTTTCAAGTTGTCAGGTTGTTGCTTCTTCAACTACTCACTTCTCTTTCTCTGAGAACCTATGATGTTCTCCTCTTTCAAAAATTTACCTTGTTGTCTTTTCCACAAGCTCCACTTCGATGTTGTGCCATGCTACTATCATCTGTAATCACAATACAATTTAGACCAAAAACCAATCCTATAAATTATACCTGAGAGATCTTCTCTAGGATCTCATTCCTCGGTCTTCCTCTAGCTGGAACAATTAACTTTAGATCTGCACTTTGCTATCATGCAACTCAACTTCACCTATGTTGACTCTGTAACTTTGAAATCCTCATGCATCTACCTGCTTGCACAATCTTCAATCTCTACAAAGAACTTGTGCTCTTCTCCTATTCAAAACTGAACCTCTGTAAATTTAACAATCCATAATGTCATTCCAATTCCAAAGAGCGTTACAAGCTTTGATACCACTTGATAGCTACCTACCAAGTATTACCCACAGTTAGGCAGTTTCTAATACAAGGTTGCTCTATAAGTGCTCAAAGGGACTGTCCAAGGATATATCCTTCTTCTTTAGTCACAATTCCAATAGATTGAATCTTTGTTATCTAGAAATGATCAGAATTCGCTTTCTCGGTTTGATCACATTCATGGATCAACTCATCCATGCCAATTTCACTTTTCAACTTAATCTCTATCAATTTCAATGTCAATTTGGTTCTTCGATTTACAGGTTTTGTCTGCATATGGTAAACATATTGTCATCCAAAGATTTGGCTCTAGTTGGTCTCGAATGAACTTAGTCTCCTCCAAAATCCTCGTCCCTTTTATTTACACCAATGGGAAAGGGCTCAAATCTAATCCTTTGTCCTCGACACATGCACTACTATGTAACTAAAGGCTCGAACCAGCAATTAAACCCAAAATATTTTATATATGAAACAGAACTAAGCCTTAGGAGCTTACCTTTTCCTTGCGACCAATGGTTGTGACCTCGGGCTTATATTTGCATCCTTAGTTCCTTGGCACCTCTCCAAAGAGTTCATATTCTATGTCCAAGTGTTTATCTCGTAAATCCTCTAACCTCTTAATCAACAGTCATAATTTTAGTCAAGCATTGAGATCTATGGTTAGCGCACATCAACAAGATAACCTGTTGATTGTTTTCCCATCCCACGCATTAATCCTAGGAAGACATGTCTCCAAAACAACCAATGGTCCTGATCTATGGCGCGCTACATCCTGGAAATTAACGTGCATGCAACTTTACTCCGCGCTTTGACTTTCCACCATTCATCTCGCCTTTTTACGGACGGCCAGATTCTCCTCGTTGTGCAATTGTCCTCCAATCCCAATCTGTGGCTTTATAACAGTGTGGCAAATGCGATAAGATCATGGAGCGACGCATGGCTAAAGTGATGGACGACCCGAATCATCTCGAAAATGCTCCATGTCGCTAACCTTTGCGCAACTTGCAAATGTGATGAAACACATGTCGTTGATGCTCTTCTGTGATCGAGACCCGACGATCATAATCCTCACTCTTTGGTACACTTGTTTTGGTTAGGATCCAACAATACTCGTGAATCTATCATCGATCCAATGGTCCCATTTCTTTTATCGACTACACACATACAATCGATGGTGTAGATCATTGATCCTATCATTGATCAATGATCCTCGAAGACCTCTTCATTCGCTTGGCTCTCGATTGAATTCTCCACCTCGGCCTTTAGACCTGTGAATGCTCTGAAACCTGCAAATTCACAATCTGCCAAATATGCAGAGAACTAGAATTAAGAGAGATTTTAACATATATAGTAGACAGAGATTCACACATACAATAGACAAAGGTTCTTTTCCCCATAATGGCACTCGAACAAAGTGTTCACTTTCTATTCAAATATACACATATTGTACAATAGAAATTACATAGGGCTTCTAAAGCCTTCTCTGGCCTAAATTACATTCAATAGGCCTTATTCTCTCTCTCTTGGCCTAATCTCTGATTGAATGGCCAATCTCCCTCGAGGTTTAGTTCTCTTTAAAATGGCCAACCTCCTCTATAACTTGATCTTCCTATTTGGCCACCCTCTATTTGGCCTAATTTGCATTCGTTTGGCCACCCCAATGCCTTATAGGTTTAAAATTTAAATAATTAACCCTGGTCTGAAGCCAAAGCTTGGCTCAGATCCATAAATTTCTCAACAAGTTCCTAAAATGGACTTCAGGGCCACAATACTCTCTAACGACCCTAAAATCACTCCAACTCTCTTTGAGATATGTTCTATTTAGGCAGACTCGATTACATTTCAATTTCTCACAACTAATTACATCATTGATTAGAAAACCAACCTCATCCTTTCTAACAATCTCACTCTTCTAAACACATGCACATAAACTTAGGAAATATAACATTTCATTAGGGAACCAACTCCCTTAGTAAACTTCGAGAGATCCCCTAGGTTTATTCCATAGGTCTTGAATTTGGAATCCTGAATGCTCATGCATCATAAAGAAATAATGAATGCATTCAAACCATAAACTTAACTTGTAATCAAAACCAATCATCCCAAAGGGAGAAGGCTTGTCTTTTATTCAAAGCATGCAAAGATAAACTAATGAAATTTTATAAATTTTAAATAAATGAATCAAGACCACTATGAATTCATAAGCACGAAACCATGACAACTTTAAGTTCCAACCTCTAAAATTATGATAAAAATGTAGTGAAAGCTAATGGTGCTTATATTTAAAAATATATTAATAAATTTTTATAAATAATAATAATATAATTTTAAAATTTTATAAAGTGAAAATGTTAAATTAATATTTTTTCAGATGAAAAATATCAAATTAATATATAATTTTTTTTATTATTTACGACATAAGATTTTTTCAAAATTTGATTATTTTAATTTACAAAATTATATACATCAAACATATAACTTTTTGGGAAAAAACACACATTTAACCATTATAAATAAATGAACCACTGCAATTTAAAATCCATAACCAAATTAATTTAAACCTATAATAAAAATGTAATGTCAAACTAGGGTTAAGCTAATTTTAACTCAAGAAAAACTTTCGATTAGCCACTATAAGCAATAGATGGACTGTTTATTTTAAATAATAACAAAAATTTGAACAATGCCACTTTTCAAAGATGGATCTAGACAATTTTGTCCATATGTTATCCATAAATCAACACTCTCATTATAGTCGCAAGATATACCACTAAAGAAATCCATGAACAAATTTGGTGATGGTGAATCTTGAAAACCATTCTCTCAATGAAAATTGGTGTGACCATTCATCACAATATTATTTTCATTGCATCCACACTTGTTGAAATTTCCTTCACCAAAACTACCCGAGTCTCCTCATCCCGGTAGGAGACTCCACGTAAATGTGCATTTATGGAAGCCGGATTCAGTATATGTGCATATACGGAAGCCAACTTCCGTAAATGCGCATTTATGAAAGCCAACTTTTGTAAATGCACATTTTGTCTTTCGTAAATGCGCATTTACGAAAGCCACCTTTCGTAAATGCACATTTACGAAAGCCACCTTCCGTAAATGCGCATATACGGAAGCCAACTTCCGTAAATGCACATTTATGGAAGTTGGGTTTAGTATATGCGTATATATAGAAGGCGGCATATACATAAGCCAACTTTTGTATATGTGCATTTATGGAAGCAACCTCCAACTTCCGTAAATGCGCATTTATGGAAGTTGGGTTTAGTATATGCGTATATATAGAAGGCGGCATATACATAAGCCAACTTTTGTATATGTGCATTTATGGAAGCAACCTTCCGTAAATGCGCATTTACGAAAGTTGGCTTTCGTATATGTGCGCTTCCATATATTTGCATATACGGAAGTGCCCATATACGAAAGCCAACTTCCATAAATGTGCATATACGGAATCCAACTTTCGTAAATGTGCATTTACAGAAGTTGGATACAGTATATACGCATATACGGAAGCCAACTTCCATAAATGCGCATTTACGGAAGCCAGCCTCCATAAATGCACATTTATGGAAGTTGGGTTCAGTATATGCACATATACAGAAGGTGGCATATATGGAAGCCAACTTGTGTATATGTGCATTTACGGAAGAAACCTTCCATAAATGCACATTTACAAAAGTTTGCTTTTGTATATGCGCACTTCCACACTTCCGTATATTTGCATAATCGGAAGTGTCCATATACGGAAGCCAACTTCCATAAATGCACATATATGGAAGCCAAATTCCGTAAATCCACATTTACGAAAGTTGGATTCAGTATATGTGCATATACGGAAACGCGCATATACGAAAACCAACTTCCATAAATGGGCGTATACGGAAGCCAACTTTTGTATATACGCATTTATAGAAGCAACCTTCCGTAAATGCATTTTTACGGAAGTTGGCTTCCGTATATGCACACTTTCGTATATGTGCATATATGAAGATAACTTCCATAAATGTGCATATACGGAAACCAACTTTCGTAAATGCGTACTTATAGAAGTTGGATTCAGTATATGCGCATATATGGAAACACGCATATACGGAAGCCAACTTCCGTAAATGCACATTTACGGAAGTTGGCTTCCATATATGCGCGTATATGAAAGCACGCATATACGGAAGCCAACTTCCATAAATGCATACTTACAGAAGTTGGATTCAGTATATACGCATATATGGAAGCACGCATATATGGAAGTCAACTTCCCTAAATGCGCATATACGGATGCCAACTTTCGTAAATGCGCATTTACGGAAGTTGGCTTATATATATATACATATATGAAAGCATGCATATACGGAAGCTAACTTCCATAAATACGCATAAACCATAAACGCAGCGCAACTCAAGAAGACTAAAATCTGCAAAGTGTTTAACAAAATACCACAACTAAAAAACCTTAAAACTTAACATGTTCCAAGCCAATCTGTTTGGGAACATTACAGGTAAGTAATTATAATCCTAAAAATCGACTTAATTATTTGGAAACTTGTGAAATCAATGGAAACAATACACTTTTCTACATGATATCAATTAATAGCATAACATTACCTTAAAAAAAATAGTTTTAATCTTCAAAATTGACTACTAAAATTCACAATTCTAATCTTCAAAATTGACTTAATTGTTTGGAAACATGTAACATTAATGGAAATAATCCACTTTTCTACAGGATATCAATTAATAGTATAACATTACCCAAATATGTTATGGTTAATTGTAATTGAGTTTTTAGGAAGCGTTGATGGGTTATCACTGTCATTTTTTTTTATTGTTCGAACATTGGATTATATTAAATATTTCAACTTTCAAATTCCATGTTAATAAGTTTTAGGTTAATTGTAATTGAGTTTTTAGGAAATATTGATGGATTTATTTGAACATTGGTATCATTGTCATTAATTTTGTTGTTCAAATAGGGAGTAGGCTAACTTGGGAGCAAACAGGCTCGTTTTTCAGGCAAAAAATGGGCTTGAATTCGACCAGATTTTCAGGGGTAGCCTAAGTTTTGCATGAGAAAAGTTCCATGCATTTCATAACCTTATCCCAGGGGTTTTGCCTCATTTTAAATCAACCCATACTCAGAAAATCGACCAAAATTATGGATTGACCAAAAATTTAAAACCGCACCGTCAGAAGACCTACCAGAAAAGACACTTTGGAGAGAAGATTGCTACGAGTTAGCCTACTCCGTTCAAATACTAAATTATATTAAATGTTTCAACTTTCAAGTTCCAATACCAAGTTTAAGGGGCTTCAAATTTATATGCACACATGCTTAAACTGATAGATGTAAGTGCTTATTGTCTTGAGCGAGCGAATTGAATACTGAAGCTGATCACTTATCCAAACAAGCATTAAGCGAGCCGGAAGGAGGCATCATGTATTACACTTGGAATAACAACGGAGAGGGGAAGAAAAATATCATCAGCATCTACTAGTATTTGACTTCAGACATTTTGTTTCTCAGCCCTTTGGTGGTTATTCCTAGGGTGCTTTGTTTGGGCTTTATTTTGTCAGTGATTAGTTTGTTTTTTGTTTCTTATAGTATGATGATAGTCAAGGGCAATATCTCAGTTTTTGTTTCATTTGTCTCCGGCCATTAGTTGGCGTATGTATTATTTTTTTGTTTTTTGGTTGTATCTTTTCATGAGCGTGAAAAGAAACTCTTGTAACTGTGGAGAGGGTTTGATAATGTGGAGATGATATTGAAGGAAATCTATGATGAAGACAGAAATGTAAAACTTTTATATTTTTATAATATAAATGAGATAATTTTATATTTTCGTAATATAAATGAGATAATTTTTCTATGGAAAAAAAGTGCTATGTCCTTTTAAAACGAGCAGGATTTGGCATCGGGTCAGAAAATGGTGTGCATATTTGAATATTGAATGTCCAAGTACACTTACATTGTCAACATCGCAGCCAAGTGCAATTACTTTATTACATCCAAAAGCTTTTACCAGGTTCTTATCTCCCTTCCTTTTAATGGCTCTTACTGTAAGAAGGAAGGTGGACTACTTTTCATGTTCCTCCATCAATAGTTTCATCTACGGATTATTATATTTGAGGCAAGGTCTAAGCACTCTGCACAGCAGCATTTAATGCTGCGACTAGGTGCATATACACCGTCAGATTGGTGTATATGCACCCCGTCGCAGCATTTATCCTAGGATACTAGTATCTAATCCGAGAGTGTATATGCATCCCATCGCAGCATTTATCCTTAGATCCGACAGTGTATATGCACCCCACTGCAACATTAAATGCTGTTGTGCAGGGTGCTTAGCGCTCGCCTTTATATCTTCTACAGCAAGTTAAAGCAATTATAGAGGTAGAGGGGTCTGCCACAGGGTAGGCCTCGTCATATTATTGCATTTCGTATCTAAATGGGTGCATTTCATAGTTTTCATGATCATCGTTTTCTTTTATTAAGAAAAATTGGTATGCCTCATTCAAATTCAGAGAAAAATCCTTTCAAGACTGGGAATCGATCATGAGACGTTGGAGGCATAGGCTAGGGGAACTATTTCATCAACAGAGAAATAATCCTCTGATGGTCCAACCCCCTCATACCATTTTTGAAATTTCTGGATATATATTCCAAGTAATGATGGGCATAGTGCACATTCTTCTTCAAGATGTTGTTGCTTTCTGTATCTTCCAACCATTTTCCATTTACAATAATGCATTGGTACCGTGTAAATTATATTACCAAGCATGGATTAAAATCTAAAACAATAGTATGTGCCCCTAAATCACGTGTGCAGATACGGTTTACAGAAGAACACTCATATCTTGATTATTTTAAAACCGACAAATTAAACTTGCAAGTACGATAGACTGAATTCATTGTTTTGATGAGCTAATTTTGTAACTTCAATCATTTGCCCCGAACACATGGTGTAGCCTTAATTACCTTCTGCCGTGCGTTTAAGGACTACAGTTGCATAAATTTTATTCGGATCTTCTCGCTCTAAGTGAGAAGCAATTTGCAAGGAGTTCAAGCGATTCATTCCCTGTGGTTTTGGAGCTTCAATTTGAATCTCTTCAAGATCCTGCATCAAAAACCCAGCAAGAAGCAAGTTTTTCAATTTACCAATGGAAGCATTTAACAAGGAAATTGGATTTTATTACTTCCAAGGAATGACGAGAGTTGGACACTCGCGACAAAAATAAAACCTTTGTAAGTTGGATCTATGTTAGAAATCTTCTGAAATAATATCACAGATGATGTTTGAAGAAAATCAATTCCAGTAAAAACAGGGTACAGAAATTTCCATGCACAACTATGATATATTCCATACATACTCCAAGCTAAATACTTAATATGACAACTAAACCTGCAATTAGCACCAAATTTTCTGCATTTTCTTGATGAAGAGCATGTATAGTCACCAAGATACTGGTTCACCGCTTTGCCTCTTGAACCTAAAACCAATGTTGATAAATTCTACGCAATGTTTTAACTATAACTTTCTACAACGGATTCTTATCATTGCTGTTAAAGTAACAATTATGTCATCATGTATTCTTTGTACATCGCTTGCAAAGGCCTTAGCGCCTCCCTGAGATACTGTACATTTATGTATTTAATAGCTCCATTAGCTGATTTCTGGTCATTTATATATATTAATATAAATTATCTATTTATTTCAAAAGACTCATTGGAAGCCAGTTCATGCTCAGGAGGAAAAGCATTCTTCAGAGCAAAAATATTATCCATTGCATACCTTCACAGCTTTTTTGGTAAACTCCGTGTAATGAAGAATATGATGGTCTCCTGTTACTGTTGATGAAAGAACCAGCCTTTCAAATCGACCCTCCACAGGTATGGCAGTTTTAATATGGCATGGCCTCCTAAGACTACACCAACTGGAAAAGGCACAGTTATACAAACAAAATTTCAGAAATCTGGAAATAGACTTTAAATACTAGCAAAATGTGTGTTCAGTTAAATACAAATGCTGAGCTA
>ML824223.1:138808-150633 GCA_009831015.1 Picea engelmannii | reverse complement strand
CAATGTTGATAGATTCTCCTGCATATTTCAATTTAAAGTTTATATTAAAAAACATAACCCGAACACAAATTCACTAAGTTATATATACTTGACTGTTCATCTTGTATTAATCTAAATTTATGTACACATACCTATAGGTGATTTGTCTTTTGATTCAATTTCAGTTTCAACGTCTTCTTTGACATTATGAGACAAATCTATTTATGTTTTTTGAAAAACATCAAATTGTAATTACAATCAATTATATTATTTACAATATTTGTAATTTGAATTCTATACTTTGAATTTTGTACTTTCTGAATACAGTCCCAATGTGTGTCGTGTGCTCGATCATCATATGTGCATGCATACCTGGTTGAACTTCTTCTTGTCAAAAATCTCTATTGACATTATCATCATTTATTTCTTCAATATTTGCACGTTCTTGTTTCTTTCTCCGATAAAGCTCTTTCCTTTGTTCGATTTGACGAGTATCATCTCGAGTGTGATCATATTTCCTCTTACGCAAACTTTTGTTTCCCGTGAATTTTATAGTTATCTGTAAAAGATATGTTCAACAAAGACTTCACCTTGAAAAAATGCTCAACATTTATCTTTCAACATATAAATTGTTATTCCAATAAAAACTTGAACAAACATCATTTGCCTTATTCAACAAAAACCAAAAAGATGATTCAAAACTTTGTTTAAGTGCTCTAAAAAGCCACCGTGTATCGATATCGATCCTCCGATTAAGCCTATGGAACAGAGGGAAGGAATAAAGAAAGAAAAGAATACAATTGCAATTAGTAATAGAAATGCTTTGAAATCCCTATCCTCGAGCTTATATCACTTTGTTCATTCGATGGATTGTGTTAAGTGTGTTTGGCCGAAAGCCTATTTATACAATTTGGCGCGAAAGAAAATGATACGACGTGTCATTTCATTTTTTCCGACGGATGAAATTCGTTCAAAAGACTTGGAAACCGTTCAGTTTTGACGGTTTCCATTAGATTTTAGTCTTTCGGTCGAAATATTATTTTTTCGACCGAAATATTATTTCGGCCGAAAAAAGGAAATTGGAACTGAAAACTAAAACCAGAGAATTTCCCAAAGCTTAACTAAACTTCGGAGGTTGCAGACTCCTGCAAACACTGAGAATTTGGTTTCGAAAATGACACCAGCTTTTCCAAAATTGAATCTACTTTCAATTCTTATAATTTGTTTTAATTTTCTTTATTTTTATCTAATTTTATTTAATTTTTAAATAAAGTCACTATATAATATTTCCAACAGACATTATGATTCGGTGAAATGAAATATCGGTATATCTAAAAATATAGAGTGAAAAATTCGAAAAAAAATAAAAAATTCATAATCCTTAAACTGTTCTTTTCAAAAGGGTATATTTAGATTTTAGTTTTAAGTAAAAATTAAGATAGATACAACATGTAGAAAAATATGTGTTTAAAATCTGCAACGTTTTCAGCTTGGTCAACTTCAAAAAATTCTAGAAATTATAATATTCATCCGTTAAATTCAAAATGATAGTCAAAATAAAATAGAGTCTCCGTAGATTGTTGCAATATATTTCATTTCTTAAAAACATAAGTTTAATAATAGATACATTGTTGTAGAAATAAGTAATTCATTATCATTCATTTCATGTTTAAGGAACATACTGTTAAACAATTGTCAAATTGACATATCAAATCGTGATAAAAAAAATTTGAAAAATAGTCGTTGGAAAGCTAACACAATTCTTCACAAGTTTTGTTTTTACTGTAAAATGAAATTCTAAATAAAAAAAATACTTTTGTATGTCGGAAGTTGAATAACTTGTGAAAATACAGTTTTTTTTCTCATAAAACAAGCAAAAGTGTAACCCATCTTCATGATTTCACCCTTGTATATTCCCCCTCATTATACCAACTTTCTCTCATTACGCTCCCTTCATATGTCCCATGAACCCTATCACCGCCTGCTCACTTGACAATTATTAAATAGTTTTTATGGATGGATTTGCATGCATCTCATGTCAATTCTCAACCAATTATTGTTTCATGCAAGAAGAATGTCATTTATGGTCTATTAAGGGATTAGTTACTAATGAATTGTTTCATACAGGATGAGTTTCTTCAGTAGGGGCAGCCATGGAATAAATAATAAAGGAAGAGGAAACTGGAACAGAGGGCCTAGAAGGCCTAGATTCTCCATTCATTTTGATGCTGACCCCCAAGAATTGAACTAGCTGTTCCAAGTTAGGTTCTTTAACTGGATCGGGCAAGCAATAGTACAACCTCGACCAAAGAGACCCCCCTTTCAGCCTCAAAACATCCATGATATTCTTGTGCCTCCTCATGTGTCCTTGCAACCAGAAGTCCCTGCAAATGATGGATGGAAATATATTGTCAATCTGAATGTCTCTCACCATCGTGGCTGGCCCAATTTTTCATTACCTCCTCTACCACCTATAAATCATAATGTTCAAATTGCCCCTGTGCATTCACTTGTTCAATCCTCTCATGAGTCATGCTAGTTAAAGGCTTAAAACTGATGTTCCCCATGTGCTAGTTAAAGGCTTAAAACTGATGTTCCCCATGTGCAAGATAAAGGAAAAGATGTTGCCTCCCATTCCTCTCCTTCAAATAACTCTTCAAAATTAGTGTCCTCACGTATGCATCTGAAGGATAATTGTTCCCATGTTATTAGTGAGATACAACCTCAAGGTTCAAATCAACCAAAGGCTACTTCCGAGAAGTCAAAGGGGGGATAACAATGATAAAAGAAAGATTGCCTCTTAGAGTGGCAAGTATGGATTTTAATTTATGTTTTTTTATGATTGAGTTGTTGAAGACAGTGGTTTGCAGAAAGTTTGGACATCAAGCTATTTTTTTTTGGATAATGTGGATTATGTGGATATTTCCATCTTTTTGGATATGATTTGAATTATTTATGATATTTAAATACTCAATTTTTGAAGGTATTTGAGTTACAAGGTGACATGTGTTTAAATGATTATCCAATTGTGTTTTATTTTATAATTTGAAAATAATAAGAGAAGGGAGTCACAAGGGGTCCCACCTACCTAGTTATTGTTAAATAAAGACCCTTAACTATTATTATTATTATTATTATTATTATTTCTCCTAAACTAAATTAGTTAAGTCAAACTAACTTAACTAAATAAAGTAGTTGAACTACTTCAACTTATTTGGAAGGCATAAAAGATAAATAAGAAGAAGAAACAAGGGGAGAATAGAAGGAGAAAGAAAGACTAAGGTTTGCTCTTTTGATTTCATGAGATAGTTTCGGTTTTCATTCATTCTTGAGTTCATTCAAAGCATAATTCTCTTTTTGACAACAGGGTCCTATTGTAGACAACAAGGTTCAAAATTGAACCAAATCATTCAGATGCTTGTTTTAAAGGTGTTGATCCATCCTTGATAGTCTGTGTATACTTGTCTGTTTATGGATTGAGTTTCATTGCTGATAAATGATATTTTTTAGAGTCAAATTGGCAGAAGTCTATGGCAAACCGATCCAAATTATAAATTTTAGTTTTTACTTCTTGTTAGAGTCCTTTTGTATGGTGTTCATCGGGGATATCTAAATTAGACTTTGGTCCTTTCCCTCACAGGGGTTTTGTAAAGAGAAAAACACTTTTGATGACTCAGAATGAAATAAAGTATATTTCTATCCTGTCTCATTTGTGTGTATTATGACTTGGTTACTTTTTATTTTGATATCCATATTTACTTTTTGTAATTTGTATATTTTTCATAAACTTATATAAATATTTTATGTTTTTTGCAACATTCTTTTCATTAATAAATTAGCCTAAACCCTTGTAATTAATACTTGTGGATTAGGAAAATATTTTTGAGGCTATAAAACATAGGGTGCCATTCCCGACTATCTTGGCCAAGCAAGATTAAAAAATCCTTGAGTAAGATAATTCAAATATTTTCTTCAACATTTATTTTGGCGACCATATTGGGGAGATCTTCCATATCTCTTTGGTTGATTGTATGCATGATTATCATTGAATATTTGTATTTATGCTTTTGATTCTTTGACTATTTTCTTTCTTTCATGACAGTACCTATTACAAGGAAACCCAATATTGAGCCCGGTCTTAAAGACCAGAACAACATTGCTTTAACCTTATTCAATACCATCTTAGAAACTGCTAATACCCAGGTTGAGCTTGAACGCTCATGGGAAGTAATTGAACAAGACATAAGTGTCCAAGAACGTTGGGAGGCCAGGAAAAGGTAGCCTAGGAACCAATTATAGCTTTACTTTTCCTAAATTTTTTATCTTCTTTCATGTCCTTAAACCCTCACATCTCTAGGAGAAGAAGAGGTTTATCTCCTGAAATCACCCCAATTGCTGAAATAGGAAGAAGAAACATTGTTTTATCAATCTAACAAGGTACTCTAAGGAGAAATTTTTCTGATTCATCTAGTTTGTCTTTCTCTCCCTTACTCATGATTCACAAAATGACATATGTGGGTGGCTCTGGTGGCACTGGAGGTGATTCTTCATCTCAAGATTCAACCTCGTTAGTGATTGGTAGATTATATAGCCATCAAGTCCCTGTCCAATCTACTACCAACCCCACTAAGGTCATAAAGAAGTATGGAATTTTTCAATTCGAAGAATATGCTACTACTACCTTGTGGCATGCATCCTCTCCTATGAACCTAGCACATGCTACTCGTCCACTTCCAAAATTCAAAGAGCATCTCCCTAGGTTTTTTGGGAATAACACAGTCACTACGAATGAACACTTGGTGGCATTCTCTAATGCCTATCACAATATAGGAGATAATGACAATGATACGTGTATACACTTATTTGTTAATTCCCTTTAAGGGAAAGCAACGACATATTTATTTGACCTCCATCCCAAGATTCTTTCCACTTGGGAGGAGTTAGTTTACTGGTTCAAATCTACTTATGGGAAGTCTAAAAGCCCAACCGAACAATGGGAATATAATAACATTGCATACAAAGACGGTGGGACTATCAATTCTTTCAACTTACGTTTCACCAAGTTATATAACCAAATTACCGAACTTATTCGCCCCTAGAACCAAGGTGATTTTATGCATTACTATAATGATATACCTTCCCCTTACCATCATAGGCTTGAAGAAAAAGCTATTGAAAATCTTGGTTCTGCTCTGCATACTTGTCTAGAGTATGAAGAAAAACTTCAAAGAACAGGTCTTCCCAAAGTAGTCTCAATTAAACAAACGGATAGTCCGCCCTCTTACAACTTGTACAAGATATGAATAACCGAATGATAGCATATGAGAGGAAGGGAAATGTCCCTTCACCTACTTCCGGGGCCTCATATTCTTCTTCACCAATATTTAGGAACCCTAATGAAAACAACTTTCAACCCAAAGCGATCATGCCTCAAAGTTGGTGTAACTTTTGTGAGTAACATCACGAGGAAAGTACTTGTGAGGTACAGAAGAGTGACAAAGATAAAATATTTGGAAAAAGGCCTGAAAATACCATTTTTGTTCTAGATTTCGTAGAACCAGAATATGTCATGATCATAAACACTAGGAATAAATCCTATGCTTCAAAAGGAAAATATGATCCCCCTCGTACTTCTTCTAGCCCAAGATCATCTTCGCAAGTTGTTGTTGAAAAATCTACCAAGACACTTGACAGTCAAGCAAATCTCTCCCCTCTCCTCTCTTCCAAATACAACATTCTCAATCAATTGACTAATATCAAGGATGATGCTACTCTTCTGGACATGGTTGTCGTCCTTGAGAAACAAAAGCATCTAAAAAATTTCATGGAAGGAAAAGCCTCCACCATAGCCAATGTCTTTGAAGAGGTAAAAGAAGAGGATTCTAGTGTAAATAAAGTAGGTGTAAATAGTTTTAAACACCCTGTAAAAAATCCTCCATTTTTCATTTCTATAAATATTATGGACAAAATAGCCTATTGTTGTCTGATTGACGACGGTTCGGGCCCAAGTGTAATGTCAAAAATTATTATGGAAGAGCTAGGTTTGTCTTGTACAAATAAAAATGCTAGAAGCATGCTCTCTTATAATAGTTTACAACAATCGACCATAGGTGAGATCAAGGACGTGACTTTGGTTTTGTGTGTGCATTCTGAAATAAGGAAAACCCTTAATATTCAGGTAATTGACATGCCAGTGAGTAATTATTCAATCATCTTAGGAAGAGACTCGTAATCTTTGACTGGAAAGATTTGACAGGTGGATACCTCTCACTCGACGGTACACACTTATCCATTCTTCAGAATGCGAAGAACATCATAGTCCCAAGGGAGGGAATAATTTCACCGTATATAGAAAGTATTCCACATCCTAATGAAAATTATGTCGAGGAGGACTTAGGAGTGTGTTCCATCTTTTCCAATGAGGACAACACTACCTTGGAACAAATTGACCTAGAATATGGGATGTGGCATGTGCACTTTGATGTTTCATGCTCCAACAAAGGTAATGGAGCTGACATTATCTTGTATTCCCCTATAGGTAAAATTCACAAACTTTCCTATAGATTATAATTTGTTTGTGCAAACAATGTCACTGAATTTGAAGCATTAATATTAGGCATTGAAAATGCCTATAATTTAGGTTGTGGTCACCTTACAGTTTTTTGGGACTCTGAACTTGTTGTAAACCTTGTACGTAAAACATGTTCTCCTAGCAACAAGTTAATGAAACGCTACACCCAAACTGTTTGGGCTCTTATCTTGAACTTATTATCATTTAACATCACTCACATTAAAAGGGAATTGAATTCAATCGTTGACAAGCTAGTTGTTTTTGGAGCCTCTCCTACTCCACAACTTCTGCCACAAAGACCTGATTGTACTTTCCAATCTTTATGTTGTCTTCATATCCCTGATAATGTAGAGTCATGGAAGGTCTGTTGGCATGTTTTACAGGTAGTGTATGCTTGTCATTAATGCAAAGTACATCAGCAATAATGACTTGGGTACAGGAAGCATGTGCCAGGCAGGCACCAGAAGTCTTTTGGAAAGACGATGCAGAAATGGCTTGACAAGATGAGAGTATGTGAAGGTATGCTTGTTCATTTGATGGAAAACAAGCAGGCAAGGAAGACCAGCAGCGCAACGATGATCGAATAGCAAGATCGAAGTTTTGGTCAAATTTCATTTCGGAGTTTTTTGACTATCGGGATTTCAGATACCGAGAGTTGGAGATGTCAAGAACTCCCACATCAGGAGTCCCGAAATGCTGAAATGCGAAAACCCGGAAAGGCACATCACTCAGAATGTTGAATATCGGTATTTCGGTTACCGAGAGATGGAGCGACAAGGACCCTTCGATATCAAGAGTCCAAAAATGATGAAATGTGAAAACCCAAAAAGGCACATCACTTGGAATGTTGAATATCAGGATTTCGGTTACTGGGAGATGGAGCGACAAAGATCTTTCGTCATCAGGAGTCCCGAAGTGCCAAAAAGCGAAACGCCGAAATTCCAGA
Organism: Picea engelmannii; assembly: GCA_009831015.1. Taxonomy (NCBI): domain Eukaryota; kingdom Viridiplantae; phylum Streptophyta; class Pinopsida; order Pinales; family Pinaceae; genus Picea; species Picea engelmannii. The sequence continues at coordinate 143,137 of ML824223.1, read as the reverse complement.
AGTAGGTACATCATACCAGGATTTCGGATACTGGGAGATGGAGAAGTTAGAGACTCTCAACATTAGGAGTCCCGAAGTGCCGAAACACGAAATCTCGAAAACAAACACATCAACAAACCACGTCAGCAAACCATGTCAGCTAAGGACACATGGCACAATCAGGTAATGACAAGTGTCAAGATGATTCAACATTTCAGGCACATGTAAGTCACGAATCAGAATGACATGTGGCAGTTATTCGACACGATGTCAATCCACGTGTGATGTCAACAGGTTTACCTCACATCATAACTTTCTATTTTGGAGTTTTACACAGCAAGCAAAAACTCCACCATCACGATATCCCGAACTCCAAAATGCCGAAAGGGACCATTATGTGTCTCGAAAAACTCGAAGGGAAAAACGCCGAAATCTCGTCAACCATCCATCTCAGTAGGTTATGTGAACCATCCAATTACTTCGGAGATTTTTTGATCATGAATTTGATAATGTTGAAGTCACGATGACTTGAAAGGGAAAAATCCCGAAATCACGAAACCCGAAGTCGCGAAATGCCAATTCGTCGAAAAGAGAAACTCAGGAGTATGAACCATTGATTCGAATCCATTTCGGAGTTTCGGATACCGGAACTTGGAGGTGTCAAGAACACTTCACCATAGAAACGCCGAAATCCCAAAATGTGAAATTGCAATATACAGTTTCGAACTAGCCGGTGGTCACTGCTTGTGGTCTCGTGGGGGAAGGATATAGTATAGACAAGCTCCTTTTTTTAGAGTTTCGGGGATCAGGACATGGAGTGTAACAAATATTTACCCCGAGGATCCTGAAATATCGAAATGCGAATTGGCAAAATAAACGCAAGATCACATGAAGTCAATCCAATGGTGCAGGTGATTTTGGGCACGATCGGAGGGATGATGTTGCTCCTCGCAGTCTAACTGCTAGAAACCATTTATGGTCTCTACCAGAGGATTCGAAGAAACCTCTATGTGATCACCAGAGGATCTGAAGGGTCTCCAAGCTTCTTCCAGTGAAAGAAGACGATTCTTAGAGGGACTGACAAGTGGATGAGCGTTGAAGTCTGTAATTGAAGCAGAAAGTATAAGCTCGACTATGCCAGAGAAGACGAAGAGTCTCGACTGCCAGAGAGGTTGAGGAATCTCAGCATGACATCCAGTGATGATGAACACGTGGGAAAAATGCCAGAGAAGTTGAAGAGTTTCCATGATGAACAGGCAGAGCACTTGACATGCAGAGGAGGCAGAACCATGAGACACAAAGCATGCACAAGATGCACAATGAGTATAAGAATATGGAACAAAGAAGAGATTGTTGTTGTTTCTGTTGGGTGTGATGCATGTGCAAAGCAGAAGGTGGAGTGCAGCAGCTAGGAGGGACAAAAGACAAATGGTGCATTGAAGAGGAATGGTGCATAGAGTACAAAAGATAGAAGAACAAAAAGTGAAAGGCAAGCGTGCAGGAAGACTGTGAGGTAGACAGAACAACAGAAATCTTGTAGAACAGTGATGAGACTGGTAAGTTGTTGTTAAAAATTATATCACTGTAATAAGTTTCAGTAACACATATTGATAATCCAGGATGGTAGGGAGGTGCTAGGGAGGACTGGTGTCCTCAGAGGTTCAAGTGGGTGCTTGAACACAGGGAGTTGTAGCTTCATTCTAGTTGGTACTAGAGAAACCAGGGAGTTGGTGCTTCCTTCTAGTTGGTGCTAGAGAAACCAGGGAGTTGGTGCTTCCTTCTAGTGGGTGCTAGAGAAAACAAAGAGTTGGTGCTCTCAGCAAGTTGCAACTTGCAAAAATAGAGGTTGTAGCCTCACAATGAGTTGGTTCTCATATGTATGATAATGTAAAGAATGTAAATAATACTTATCATATAAAGAAGAAGAGGTTTTTACCTTGTATGGGTTTCCTCGGGAAATATCTGTCTCTGTGTTTCACATATATGTGACTGATGTTGAATGTGCCATTGTTTATTTCCCTGCATTATTGTGATCATCATTGAGTGCCTTGTAAAGATTTTAAAAGAAGCATAATTGTTGAAGCACGGTAACAACTGATTCACCACCCCCCTCTCAGTTGTCCTACAATTGGTATAAGAGCCAACCCCTTTTATCTAAAGGTAGATCCTAGAGCTTAAACATGTCAATACATGAAGGAAATTCAACCAACAAGGCCCCCCTGTTCAATGGAACAAACTTTGCCTCCTGGAAAGTTAGAATGAGAACCTACATAATGGCTTTAGGTGCAGATGTTTGGGATGTGGTAGATACTAGTTATGTAAAGCCAGTTGTACTAGCTAATAAGGATGACAAACTAGAATTTAGCTTCAATGCTAAGGCTATGAATGCTATCTTGAGTGGGCTTGCAAAAGCAGAATTCGTAAAAGTTATGCATCTAGTAATTGCCAAAGAAATGTGGGACAAACTCATTAATAGTTATGAAGGTAATGAGAAGGTAAAGGATGCCAAGCTTCAAACCTACAGAATGCAGTTTGAACAGCTGAAGATGAAACTGTTGGAAAATACTTTCTGAGAGTAGAAGAAATGGAAAATGCAATGAAAGCACTTGGTGAAACAATTGAGGAACCTTCTTTAGTTCATAAAATATTGAGATCTCTCCCAGATAGGTTCAATCCGAAGGTCTCTGCTATAGAAGAACTAAATGATCTAAAAACCTTGGATTTTGATCAACTTCTAGGAACATTGACTGCATATGAAATGATAATAGTTAAAGATAAACCCACTTCCAGAGAAGCATCATTTAAGGCAGACAAGAATGAGGATTCTGAGCATGATGAAATTGAAGCAAAATTTATGAAGAGACTGAAGAAGGGATCAGGCAAATACAAAGGTAAACTGCCTTTCAAATGCTTCAATTGTGGTAGGATAGGTCATTTTGAAAATAAATGTCCCCACAAAGGAAAGGATCAAACTTGTGATGATGAGGAGAAGTACAAACACATAAATTTATTTAAAGAGAATAAATTTAAGAAGAAAAGTCTTTGTGTAAACAAAGATGATGATCCTTCAAATGATGAAGACAATGATTCATCTATTGAAGATAAACTAAATGACTTCATACTTATGGCCAAACAGGACTATGATCATAACAAAACAGGGAGTGATGTTAATGAAGAATAAGTTGTGGTTGACATGGAAGGATGTAACATCCCGCTCTGGCGCACTTACCAAACTTATTCTTTGAGGACACTTGCTCGCAAGTGATCTGGATTTTATGATGATAAAAAAATTTCCTTCATTATCATGCGTTAAGTTATACAACAAGATGTTTTACTACATTGATGTAGATAGCTGCTGCTGACTCAGTTTCATTGAGTGGGCAGGGTTTCGGACCTTGAGGATGCAGAGGCATTGGTGGAACTCCCTTGGACTCCGGATTGAGTCAGGGAGTGGGCTATTTGAGTTGTTTCATTTATGATGATATTGTTTCATTTTGATGATAGGCTATTGATCTTATGATATGTTGTTGACATGATCTGACATGATGGTTGATGATGTAGGCTGACGATAGCTTGCCGACCAGACTCACATATGGAGTAAAGGGGCCACACACGAGTTCCAGAGAGATTGAGGGAGAGGTGTGACATCAGCCTTGCCACAACCTACTAGCACTCCCACCGTGGCTGAAACTGTAGGTTAACGATTACCTAGTTCGAGAGGATCCACGATGCCATGAGGGCAGACTGCGACAGTCGCTCACGATGATTCTAAAGGGCACACAATAAGGCGGGGCCCTTATTCCTTAGAGCCCTTAGTCTCCCACAAGTTCACCTGACGGAGTGTTGACTCCAGGGGTTATAGAGTCTACCAATCCGTCAAGTCAGCGAGTGACACCCTTGGAGCACGTGGTGCATCCTGAAGGGCACGTCGCGCAAAGAAATGAAAGTCAACGAGTGGCACCCTTGGAGCACGTGGTGCATCCTGAAGGGCACGTCGCGCAATGGAAGCAAACGAGGCGAGTGGCACCCTTGGGGCACGTAGTGCGTCCTGAAGGGCACGTCGCATGGATGATGATGAGGAGAAAACTTAATTGACCCTAAGATCTTAACGCCGGATAAAATTCTTAAAAGGACTCCCCTAATTAAATTGTCGCCCTGTTCAAATCAAAACCTAAATTTAAACATCTCTAAGTTAAATTTGACAAGACCTAAGAAAAGATTCTACAAAATAAACCTAGGGCATAAACTAAAACCCTCCTAGGTGTTAATTAAAGTCTTCTTAAAAGTAAAGGGGGTAAAGTAATGAGGGAATTAAATTAAGTGAAAACCATGGCTTGTAAAAGATAAAGA
>ML824223.1:103053-113923 GCA_009831015.1 Picea engelmannii | reverse complement strand
AGATCAAGGTAAAAAGGACAGATAAATACAAAACCATTTTCATTACATGTTTGGGCACATTTTCTTATAAACGCATGCCTTTTGGCTTATCTAATGTAGGTGCCACTTTCCAAAGAGATATGCAGATAACTTTCGATGATCTGATCGGTAAGATTATTCAGATTTATCTTGATGACTTGACTGTATATTCATAGAACCGATTAGATCATTTTGGTCATCTTCGAAAGGTTCTCATGCGATGTGGGAAATTTGGCATTTCTTTAAATCCTTCTAAGTCTATTTTTGGCATTACCAAGGGCAAGCTCCTTGGGTATGTTGTCTCTGATTCAGGAATAAGCATAGATCCTGAAAGTATTGTTGCTATCTTAAATCTTCCTGCTCCTACTTCAAAAAAGGAGGTTCAAGCCTTTATGGGCATTATCAACTTTTTCCATAGGTTTGTTCTTGATTTTGCTATAATGGTCAAACCAATTCACAATCTTGTCAAGAAATATCGCTCTTTTTTTTGGACTGATGACGTTGAAAATGCTTTCATAAGAGTTAAGAAGGCAATCAGTTTCGCACCAGTTTTGGCGAAGATGGATTTTGAGAAAGAGTTTATTATATATACTAATGCCATAGAGGAAACAGTCTCTCCTATCCTCATATAATGCGATGACCAGAATAATGAAAAACCAATAGATTACATGAGTCAAAGCTTATCATATGATGAATTTAAATATTCTTATATTGAAAAACATGCTTTTGCTCTTGTTAAAGTTGTGGATAAATTTCGCCACTTTATCCTAGGTAAGCACACGTTGGTAAAATTCCCTTTACCTGCTATCAAGTTTTTTCTCTCACAGCCTTATCTTTCAGGGAAGCTTTCACATTGGCTTGCAAAGATCCAGGAGAATGATTTAGCCATCATGACTTCAAAAACCATTAAGGGACGTGACTTATCCCTTCACTTGGCTCAACATACAGAAGAAAGTGAAGAAATTGATGAATAGGATAATCCTCTATCATCACTATTTTATATTGATAGTTAAATCCTTCATGTAGTTGAACATCCATGGTATAAATATCTAGTGTATTACTTGCAAAATCAGAGATGTCCAGATAACTTTGATACTCATCAAAGGAGAAGGTTCAGTCTTGAATCTTCCAGATATGTCATTTTAGAAGACTTCTTATTTAAAATATCTGTCGATGGTATGTTACTTCACTGTGTAAATAATGAGGAAGCACATAAATTGTTACAATAAACCCATGGATCTTCAGATTCCGTTATACATGTGGGTGGCCACTTTTCTGCTAAAACTATTGCTTTTAAAATCATCAGGAAAGGGTATTATTGTCCTTCAATTTTTCGTGATTCTTATAATTTTTCAAGATACTGTGACAAGTTCTAGAAGTTCAATGGGAAAGAATGTCTTTCTTCCATGCCTTTATAACCTATCCTCCCTGAATTTCCTTTTTCAAAATGGGGTCTGGAATTTATCGGTCCTATTAATCCTCCATCTTCAACAGGGGAAGTTTTTATCTTGACAACCACAAACTATTTTAGGAAATGGACTGAAGTTGTCCCACTTAAGCATTCACAGGATGAGAAGGTTATTTCTTTCCTTGAAACTAATATTTTCTCCAGATTTGGCATTCCTTTAGAGATTATTATAGATAAAATTCTTGCTTTTATTTTAGCTAGGTTGACTCAGTTTCTAACTAAACTGGGAGTTAAACACTTTACCTCATAAGCTTATTATCCTCAAGGAAATGTGCAAGCCGAGTCTACCAAAAACAATATGGTTAGAATTATCAAGAGATTCATAGAAGATAAGTCTCATCAATGAAAAACCCTCCTCACTTACTCCCTTTGGGCATATCACACTACCACCAAGGTGAGCACTGGTTGCACCCCCTTTTAGCTTGTTTATGGTCAAGAATCCATTCTACCTACCGAGATGGAAATTTATTCTTTAAGGATGATGCTAGAGATGGAAGAATTGAATTCTTCTAATATACCTCAAAGGATAAATGCACTATTGGCTTTAAAGGAACAAAGGATATTTGCCTTCGAAAACATTAAGAGAAAACAACAAATTGTTAAGAGATATTTCAATAAAAGTGCAAAAGCTATCGGATTTAAGGTCAATGAAAAAGTCTTGTTGTGGGATTAATCTCACACTGATAGAGGAAGGCATTCAAAGTTTCAAAAGTTATGGCTGGGTCCTTTTAAAATCACTTTTGTCCTAGGCGCAAATTCTTATATTATAAAGGACTTGGAAGAGCGGTTATTTTCCTATAGCACCAACGGTTCCCACTTAAAACACTATGTGGAACCAACTTGAAGGTTTAAATGTTGTATGGAATTACTCATGTATTATAGTTTTGTTTCATTGCTTTGATTTTGATTTGCTATTATTTCTTTCTGTTGTTTCATTTTCGTTGTTTTATTTCTTTTATTGACTTCTTTTCTTGTTAGAAATAAAATTTTGGATCGGGTTTTCCACAACAATTCTATTTTGCAAGTATTGTTCATCAATAAAAATCAGGTTACACAATTGTCATGATGTCCCCCCTTGAAGACATCATTGAAATTGCTATTTGTTTCCAGTACTATTGTTATATAATATTATTGTTTTTTTTTCCCTATTTTCTACTTTCCTTTTCTTCCCTCCGTACCTAGATTCAAAAAGAGCATACCAAAAAAATTTCTCCTTAAAGAAAAGGATGCTTTCACTATGATTAATCGAATGTTATGCATACATGAATAAGCCCCTCATACGTAACACTTTCCATGAGTTATTCCCTAAATCCCAAATCATTTTTTCCTTTAAACCGCTCATTTCCCATGTTGCATAATAATTCTGATATACATTCCTTGATCTAATCTTCACCTGGTCTATGAAACCAGACAATATGAGTTCTTAATCTGTTGGAAACATATTTCCCTGTGGAGGCGCTAGTTTGTTGACGCTTAAAATCGCAATGATGAATATTGCTCACAAACGATTGCCAAGCTCTATTATTTATTTATATTAATAATAAACTAGTAGGTGGGACCCCCTTGTAGGCTTGTGGCGCTATGGTGGATACGATGCACTTATATTTTGTTGCTATTGTGATGATAACAACACAGTCTTCTATAGTTCGATGTTTCAAATTATGGTTTAAAATGTTTGGGTGACGTAAGTTGGTGGTCGATTATTGCATGGCACTTGATGGTTTTGTCCATTCACAAATTATATTAAGGCTTTCCTATGGATAAAAGGATCATTTTCAATTTTGTTTTGACATTTCAATTAAACATGGATTAATTGTTTTACTTATGATATTGATAAGGGATGATATGGAAGATTTTTCAAATCAAAAGGACTATGTACAAGCCCTAATGTTATATGTAATTGTGACAAAAAAAGGGTGTATAAAACCTTGCTTCTAGACTTATGCACTTTGTTAAAATATTATATGTGAAGCATATGGGGTAACGTTATAGTACATGGGTTTTTTTTTAAAAGAGTTTGACAATACTTAGGGTGGTGCACTATGCAATTTGTGATATGGAAATGAAATATGTGGTTGATTAAATGCTTAGATTTATGGTGGGTTGGATGGCTTGTAGGTTGAATTGAATGAGGCTGGGGAAGGAAGCGACGTGAATTTACTGCATGCCACTCAAACAACCCTTGAGGCCGGTCACCCTAGCCATACTTGCATTTTGTTTTTTGGCTTTGGTGGTTGTTGATGCTCCATGATTTTTGGATGTGAAGGAGGATACAGTCTAAATCTCTTTCTTGAGCAAGATTTTCCAGGTATGGTTCCTTATTTTTCCATCCATGATGGTTACTCTGCATTATGAATCGATTTTTGGCTCATAATTGCTTGAGGTCTGTGTTTTTCTTAAGCTTTTTGGACTGTGTATTGGTGTTGTCCTTATGGTTTCTTCTGGTGAATATTCTGACGGTTGGCCTTTTGGAGAAGAAGAATGGATATACTTTGCTATGTGTAATATGTGTGTGGGTTTATTGGATAAATATCAAGAGAGGCATGCTCAATCGACTTGATTTTTTGGGTTTGGTTCTCTGTGGAAATTTATGGTTTTTTATTTGGCAAGCTCTGAGATTTACGCATAAGTATTACAACTAGCCTTTGTGTTAAGTTTTACCACTCCATTTTCATCTCTGTGTTTGGTTTTTATATCCTCTGGGTTGCAATATGAACTGTTTAAAGTTATTGCCTTGTTTTGGTCCAGTGTTGAGCTTTTAGTTATCATGGAATTGTCCTCATTATCGATGTTGCATGGAAAGCATTGCACGATCGGGTTTAACATCACCCAGAACTTTAATGGAAGCTTTATATATGCTTTTGGTTGGCCATAGGTTGTGCTTGGGCATTCTTTTTATAGTGATTTTAAGAGTTCGCTTCCTCTAATTCTTTGTTGAAGGTGGTTAACTGTCATTTGATAACCCTCATTGTCAAGATGATTGTTACATGTTACTTCTCTATGGTAAATTTTTTAAGGCACGAGTTGTCTGTGTTTTTTGAGGACTTATTCCTTTGATTGATTGCTATTACTCTCTGTTCGCTGTGTTTAAACCCTAATTATGATTTTGATATTGTATCAATCTAGTCGAGAGTAAAAAAGAACTGTGTGTGTTGCTTTGAATGGGCAAGAGTTAGTTTTATTTCTCGATTGGGCAGTTTTAAAAAATAAGTCTGTACATGTGAAATTATGAGAAGTTTGGGCTCAGAGTTATATGTTAATTGTTGAATGTTGTTTGAATCAATCCCTATGTTGATTATATTTTTAAAAGAGACACATGTGTGTGAAAGGATTGGGACCTGATTATGAGTTTGAGCATCCAGTTGATTATGAAAAACAGTTTGTAAATAATCGACAAATCATGGTTAATAATGTGCATATTCTTATTTATTTTAAAGAACAAGAATTGGTTATAAATGGCTGAGATCATTGTGCATCTTCTATTGGTTTTAAAAGGAAAAGAGATTTAGCATTGGAATACAAATGGATGTGGCTCAAAGGGTTATTATGTTCATCATATTGATTGCAAGACTGTTGATAGGACTGCTATATAAATATTATATATATGCAAAGGCTACTGTAATTGAGTATTTTTGGGCATATGGATTGTTTTTTTTTTAAAGTCAGCAAGCGATATGTAAAATAAGTGATAGTTTAGATAATGGTTTTAAAAGTGAATGCATATTGAACTATGGAGGTCTGAACTGAGTTATGTTTGATTGTTTGATTTGATTTATTTTTATATGAACATTATCCATATTTTATTGCCTCTCATGCTACCACTTTTCGCTCATTATACCGCCCTCATAATCCCATTATCATTTTTGGCATCCTTGTTCTATAAAATAAATTTAAAAACTTTCTATAACAGTGACAAAGATATGACACAACAATGGTTGGCAACTAATATTTTTGGTATTTTATTACACAATTAAATTATTTAATGAATTGTTGAGCAGTAATCATGTGTCTATTCCCCCTCATTATACGACCTTTCTCTCATTACACTCCCTTCATATGTCCCATGAACCCTATCACCCCCTACTCACTTGGCAATTATTAAATAGTTTTTATGGATGGATTTGCATGTATCTCATGTCAATTTCTGAGCCAATTATTGTTTCATGCAAGAAAAATGACATGTATGGTCTATTAAGGGCTTAGTTACTGATGAATTGTTGCATACAAGATGATTTTCTTCAATAGGGGAAGTCATGGAAGAAATAATAGAGGAAGAGGAAACTGGAACAGAGGGCTTAGAAGACCTATATTCTCCATTCATTTTGATGTTGATCCCCAGGAATTGAACCAGTTGTTCCAAGCTGGGTTCTTTAACTAGATCGAGAAAGGAATAGTACAACCTTGATCAGATAGACCCCCCTTTTATCCTCAAAAAATCCCTGGTATTCTTGTGCCTCCTCATGTGTCCTTGCAACCAGAACTCCTTGCAAATGATGGATGACAAGAGATTGTCAATCCAACCGTCTTTCACCATCGTGGATACCCCAATTCATCATTACCTCCTCCACCACCTGTAAATCCTAATGTTCAAATTGCCCATGTTCATTCATCTGTTCAATCATCTCATGATAGTAAAAGGCTTAAAACTGATGTTCCCCATGTCCAAGATAAAGGGAAAGTTGTTGCCTCCCCTTCCTCTCCTTCAAATGACTCTTGAAAATCAGTGTCCTCTTGTATGCATTTGAAGGATGATTGTTCCCATATTATTAGTGAGATACAACCTCAAGGTTAAAATCAACCAAAGGCTACTTCTGGGAAGTCAAAGGGGGACAATAGTGATAAAAGAAATATTGCCTCTCAGAGTGGAAAGTATGGATTTTAATTTATGTGTTTTTATGATTGAGTTGTTGAAGACAGTGGTTTGAAGAAAGTTTGGACAACAAACTATTTTTTGGGGGATAATGTGGATTCTGTGAATATTTACATAACTTTGGATATGATTTGAATTATTTCTGATATTTAAATATTCAAATTTTGAAGGTATTTAAGGGAGTTACAAGGTGACATGTGTTTAAATAATTACCCAATTGTGTTTTATTTTATAATTTGAAAAGAATAAAATAATGGAGTCACAAGGGGTCCCACCTACCTAGTTATTATTAGATAAATACCCTTAGCTATTATTATTATTATTATTTCTCGTAAACTAAATTAGTTAAGTCAAACTAACTTAACTAAATAAAGTAGATGAACTACTTCAACTTATTTGGAAGGCATAAAAGCTAAATGAGAAGAAGAAACAAGGGGAGAATAGAAGGAGAAATCAAGACTAAGGTTTGCTCTTTTGATTTCATGAGATAATTTCAGTTTTCATTCATTCTTGAGTTCATTCAAAGCCTAATTCTCTTTTTGACAGCAGGGTCCTAATGTAGACAAAAAGGTTCAAAATTGAACCAAATCATTCAGATGCTTGTTTTAAAGGTGTTGATCCATCCTTGATAGTCTGTGTATACTTGTATGTTTATGGATTGAGTTTCATAGCCGATAAAGGATATTTTGCAAAGTCAAATTGACAGCAGTCTGTGGCAAGCTGATCTAGATTATAAATTTCGTTTTTTGCTTCTTGTTAGAGTCCTTTTGTATGGTGTTCATCAGGGATCTCTAAATTAGACTCTGGTCCATGCCCTCACAGGGGTTTTGTAAAGAGAAAAACACTTTTGATGTCTCAGAATGAAATAAATTAGATTGCTATTCTGTCTCATTTACTTTTGGTTACTTTTTCTTTTGATCTCCATATTTACTTTCTGTAATCTATATATTTTTCAGAAACTTATATAAAAATTTTATGTTTTTTGCAACATTCTTTTCATTAATAAATCAGCCTAAACCTTTGTAATTAATACTTGTGGATTAGGAAAATATTTTTGAGGCTATAAAACATAGGGTGGCATTCCCGACTATCTTGTCTTAGCCATGCAAGATTAGAAAATGCTTGAGTAAGATAATCCATATCTTTTCCTCAACAAGCAACATTGAAGAAGAGGAACATGATATATCTACAGTTGATCGAGACATTGAGAATCTGAGTGATGAATTAAACAATGTTGAAGATGAACCTAATGATTAAATTAAAATTACCATCCCAACATTCTCTATTTCGAAAATAACAAGGATTCCTTAACGTCAAGTATTTAAAACAAAGGGGGAGATGCCTCTCCTAAGTGATAGTTGATTAAGGTTTGGACACAGTATCGATAACTAGTTAGAACATGGTATTTTGTGCTTGAAGAGTGGATTAAACATTAACTTAAAGAGAGGTTAGTTTCCCTAGAGGTTGGAGGGAAGAGGAGAGAGAGATGCACCCCATATCCTTCGATGGTTTCATGGATGGGGAAAAAATGAGTAATTTGAGTGATGGGATCAATGCCTATCACTTGTCCTTCTTTTAATTTTTTTGGTTACATTAAGAAAGTAGAAGTTGTCAGATAGTGGAAGCACTCATAATTTAATAGATACAAGAATAGAACCATTGTTAAATATGTTGATCTAACCTACCTTTGGCTTTCAAGTCATGATACAAGGGGTAAAACTACCTCATGTGATGGAAATTCCATAAGATAGATTTGGATATTAATGATTACCAATTAATGTCACCAATCATGCTATGGTAATCAAAGGAGTAGAAATTGTCTCTGGAACCCAATGGTTGGGCACAATGGGTACAATGAGGTTAAACCTATAAAAAAAATTCTTAAGAGTTTATAAAAAAAAATGGGGAAAAATATAACTTATATGGAATTAAGAGTCCATAAAAAAATGATTAATAAGCGAGCCTCATCCTATTTTTTACATTTCCATTAAATGGACGTAACACCCAATGAAGTAAAGGATCTCAAAGGATTGGATAAAATACTTGGGAAATATAATACCATTTTTCTAGGATTTTTAAGGCCTCTCTACATAGGACTGCCCTTCAAACTTGGGAAAGGGTGGTCAAACCACCATGATCGAACAACTACATATATTGTTCCAAATTATGGATTGTTGTAATGTACAAAGGATTTGTGATATATTTGTTTGTTGAATTGCATTAGCTAATTAAAAATTCAATGTTGATGCCCAAATTTGATGGACTTGTGGATAGGATTTCCATTTGGTTACATAATTAGTGAATTTTTGCATAAAATACAAGAGAAGGAAGTTTATGTATTGTGTGTTATGGTTGATGGAGTGACAATGTCACTTTGTTGGCTATTAGTAGGTGATGGCCCTCGAAATAGAAGCAATAATATTGATGTATCCTTGGCTTCTTACTTTACTTTTTCAACTTGGGGTTCATACAAACTTAAGAGGTGCTATGCAATGTGCATGTAGTATGCAATTGTCGGTAGTAAAGGTCTGAGACTGATCAAAGGTTGAAATGCATGAATTGTTGTAGAAATTGAGCTAACATAAAGAAAATCTAAACTATTGCTTGAAGAAGAACAAACCAATCTGAAAGTACAGTTATTTCTAGATTGCAAAAAATAAGTATAGTCTAATGATAGGAAATAAAGCATGTTAAACTATGAATATCAACGTAGAAGATGAATGTATTCTAGTGCATAACAAAATTGTAATTAAAGAGATGTTGAATTGATGCATGAATAAAACAAATTACTTTATGTCTAATCCTTTGATCAATGGTAACCATATGTGTTTTATTGTTTATTTATGTTTTCATGAAAATAATATTACGATAAAATGAAATTTAAAGATAAAACTGTCCTACAAGTAGTTTCTACAAGAATTGTATAGTTTCTATAGGAATTGTACAGTTTCTACATGAATTGTGCAATTTATATAGGAAACTCGTACATGAAGCAAAAATGAGGCATATAAAGGTAGTGTAAGTCCTTAGAAGCATAAACAAAGCTAGATTATAAGTAAATGAAGTGGATTTGAGGTTTTTGGCCTTGGGAGGCACCTAAGAGTGCTCCAAAAGGCTATTGAACATTTCTACAGGATGTCTGTTGTAACTAACTAGTTAGTGATAATCTTGACAGAAACTATAATTAATCATGAAAAACTATAGTAAGCTTCAAAAGATAATGAAATACTATCTAATCTCTAATTAACATGCATGAAAACTACAGAAATTTCAACAAGGTCCTTGAGCCCTCTTGGGTGGGCCCTACCCAAGAAGCACAAGGAGCCTTGAGAAGACTCTAATGAACTAAATGAAAAACCATATTTATTTCATTAACAATAAGAATACATCAAGAGAAAAAAGGCTTTAAGTATTCAACAAAATTCTTTAGAAAGTATCAATACAATGCTCTCAAAAATTCTGTCCATCCCCCTTTCTCCCCTAGACTAGAGGTATATATATAGCTCGAGAGTTCGACCTCCCTTCCTAAATCAAGGAGAGAAGTGGGTAAATGAGGGATCTTATCCCATTACATATGTATCTCCAATTGTTGTTGATCAAAAGTGGTCATTAATGCACAAGGAGCACTTTGGAGGTACGTGGGGACAATATCCCTTGATTCTTGGTTGGAAGCTCCTTGAGGGAGAAAAAATCCCTTGTTTTTAGGAGGTTTGCACCCTTGACTCAAGAGGTTCAACCTGTTTGGAGCTTACACATATTTTGGCATAGACATTAGAGCAAAAAGGCACATTATACACAAAAATCCACCTCAAAATACATTTACTAAGCAACATGAAAAAAAAACCATGACTTACTATTAAATATGGTCAAAAACAAATATTGAGTCATATTATGGTGAAAAAATGTGCCAAAGATGAGCCTTTGGAATAGAAAATAATTGTGCTCATCGGGAGGTTCCATATATTTCATTGAATAGACATAATCCTCTATGTAATGGAAATGGATTCTTTAAAAAAATGTATCACATATGAATGAAGGATTTCAAAAATAGTGAGTTACCCTGGAGGATATGAAAGGAGTCAACGAGTGCATCCCTGAAGCACAAAGCTAGGCACTAGTTGTAAGGTGACAATACAAGGTGCAAGGATAATAGAATAGTGAACTTTGATGAGAATGTAGGGATAGGTGGTTATACAATGAGTAAGTATGTGTATGTGTGGTGGCATGGAAATGAGGAATAACCTAACATCATAAAGAGGCATATTAAATGACCTCTCCATCTCAAGAAGTGCCCTCCCCTTTTCCAAATAGAGTTGATCTCAAGATTGTTGAATTGTGTGATTCTTTAAACCTTTGAACGATTGATGCATGTTGGAGAGGTGTGTTTGGAATGTCTACAAAAATATTGTAGCTATATGTATGTTGGGGAATATAATGTATATGTAGAAAATAATTTTATATGTTGTGTTATGAATCACTATGTATTTTTGGCATAGTGGAGGATGTGCCTATTT